>JAQGBU010000333.1:0-35055 GCA_034698605.1 Isotoma decorata
ACCCGACCTTACCTTTATTTTTGGGGAATTTGTCAAAGATTAGACTGAATTAGCTTATCTCTATCTGTTACAACACACATCCAATGTCAGAAAAAAGTGCCAATTAGCCATTTACCACCTATTCCGAAGCTAAACTGAGACATAACATGAAGAAAAAAAAATACAAAGCCATTTTAAAAATAGAGAATAAATGTCATACAAAGAAACAACTTCGCCGACACAAATAAACACATAATATGTTAAATGTATACATAACCCAAGCATTATTTTCGTTTTTTTCATTCATTGTATTTCATTGTATTCTTCATGATGATGATGATGATTCTAAGTAAAATTTTCCCATAACTTTCCCTCTCAGTTTTAGTTGAATTGAATGAATGAGCAAAAACACTGAGTAGTGGTGGAATGTTTGAGGAAAATGATGATTAAACTTTAAGCTGTTATTAGATGATTTTTAATTTCTACTCTTTGTAAACTAGCTGAGGGACTTTTCGTAAACCAAGTTTTACCTTTTCCACTTTTAGTTAAAACATTAACCCAAGCTTTGAATGGACGGTAGGGCCGAAAAATAACTTATGGACTTAATCTGACGCAATCTCCATGAAAAATGCAAAATAAAATAAAAACCTTTAGTTACAAGTGTTTGGTGATCATGATCACATCATACCCTATGCAATTTTAATCAAACGCATTATTATCATGGAAGGAAACTAACAAAACTCCCAAATAGGTTTATGAAGCGCTTGTTCTTATTATTATTTTATTTCATTGGCTATAGAGTCGCACTCACTCTACAAGGATAATAATAAAAAAATACACATTTAATAAGATTGAAAAACCCATCCCATCTCCCATAGGACGAAAAATAATAATAACAACAAAAGGAAGAATACAAAAGAGCCAAAACCTGTATCTACACTCTTTTATTATTTAACCTAACGGTTTCTTACTTCAACATACTTAATTATAAAAAAATCTATACACAACACAGACATTTTTTAGCTGACTGCAATATACCCTCCTGCTAAAGCAACTTATGATATGAAGCAACCGATTCTTGAAAAATGGTTTAGCACAAGCATCACATACAAGATACGCAATACCAAGATGCTAAAACATTATAACATGTCATCTCATATGAATTCGCACTAAACTAACTAACCGGTGTTGTCTACTGCAACGTTTCCTTCATGATCATCATGATAGTAGTAGTGGTCACTAAATTTTTTTTATTTCGTAAGTTGCATTTGTTTCATGAGGAAGCTCATCTCTTCTTCATTTATCAAAAGCGCATTCTTTTTGCATAAGGGCCGTCCAGATATCATTTAGCAATTCAATAAATATTTACAATTTACTTTATTTTTTATAGAAATTATAAGAATCCTAATTTCAGCTTAATATTAAAATTTTTCAGTATTATGGTAAATTTTATAGCATAAAGTAAATTTGGAAATGTATATGATGGCATTATTAGAGGTATCGTACTATCTTTACTACTAGTTTCAGTTTGTAAGCCCCAATTTATAAAAAGATAACTAAAATGTTTCAAAATTTTGTTACCGTCATTGTGTAAGAGAATGACTTTCATAATAGTGTGCAACCTCCCTAATTTGTTCATTGTACTTTAAAAAACACTCTTTAGGTTTATAAATTTCCAGAATGTTTTCAAAACTTGTGAACACTCCTTTTCATTAAATAGCCAAGCAACTAGCCTAAGATGATCACTTATGCCTCACAAAGATATTTTTTTATATTCAAGTAGAGATTAACTCAACTCGGAACATAATTTAAGCCGTTGGACAGGATCTTCTTACTTACCATCATCTCAAGTCTCAAATCTTTTGTTCCTGATCACTTTCATAGTTCGAATACCTTTTCATTTCATTTTAATTACAAACTTGACTGCCATTTTTTTCTTTGAACTGTGGCGTTTTTTCACTAACCAAGCATTTTCAGCTGATACAAATTCTTATAAAATGTAAATTGCAATAAGGATACATAGAATACATTTACTTCCCTTATGTATTGTGTCTTATATCGTTGAATAGTTCATTAGCTTCAAAATACCCATTGTACTCCTTCACATAAATATGTATATATACTTATACAGGCATTTTACTGTTTAACTAATAAAAATCTGTAATTGCTAAAAAATACCAAAGTATAGTTGTGGGTGAGTAGTCAGTAGGCAGGTAGTAATCAAAATCAGTGACTGAACTCAATTATTACCAGAAATTACTTTTTATTAACTTTTATTCCTTTTTAATACAAAGCTTTTTAAGCTAATTATTATTTTTTAAATAAATCCCTACTTCCATTATTTTTACCGACTGCCACTTTGAGACAAAGCTCATTTAATGTAAGTATACAATTACAAAAGATAACCATCTCATTCATTTAATTACAAACCAACAATAAGAAAATTGCCCTAGTCCTTTAACTTTGAATGTAAACTACATTACAATATTTATTTACCCTACCTTGCCCTAGCTCTTGTGCATTGAAACATAGGGTCGAGGTGAACTCACGCGTTATCATAATATTATTATTGCATTTTTTTCTTGCCCTAGTATCATAAAATGTATCAGAGGTTCAATTACGGATAACGCTTAATAATTGATTACCAATAGATTGCAAAGATCCTTTTCTAATAAGGACATGCACGATAAGCATGTGGGTGGTGGTGGTATTCACTGTTCATGATTCTCAATTACGATTTTTCCTATTAGGAATTTTATGAAAACCTCAACTTCAGAAAATACCCGCTGGACAATAGCGATGAACTTTGTACAAGTTTGGTATTGACAGTAGTATTTTGTTCACTCAAGAACAGACAGAAATTTTATGACGAAAGGCCTCAGGATATACACGATGATGAGAATTCTCTGTATCAGGCTAAAAATCAAAAACGAAGTAAAATTAAACCTTATGGGTATTTCTACATCAAAAATCTGTTCTTGAATTTCCATGTTGCGAAACAAATGAACAAGTCCAAAACATAAAAGTGACTTGAACTCGAACTGCGTGAAGGAAATTATATTTCCTAAATGAAACTACAGGCTTTAAATCCCCAGGATATTTTCATATAAAAATGAAATATCTTTGGTTAAAGCCGATTTATATCTCATTATATTATTACCCATATAAAATTCCTAGGCTCTAATCTTCCAAATACATCAAAATATTTCCGGAATCTATTTCACCTCGCAACGCACTGCTTTCCTTTGACATAAACCGTTTGTACTTTTGCATGCAGAAAATACGTAAACTTACACCAATGTCTAATTTGCGTGGTTTATAAAGCTAGATTATTCAGTAATAATAATATTCTAGCTTACATGAAATATCCTCTTCTGCTACTGAAGTGAGTAGATGAAGAATGAGCCCACACTAGAAATTGACGAGTGAGTGTAAAGTTACAAAAGTTTATTGTTTTATACGCCTGTGGGTGAAAAGCTTTTGATGAAGTGAGTCTTCCTGACATTCTAAAATAATTCGAATATTTACGCATGAAAATGACAAACGGTGAGGGTATTTGATAAATTTTGCGTAAAACGTATTAAGTAATATATTTGTAGGTAGTTTTACTCAACAAAAGCTTGTATTAGAGTAAATTCCAAAACCCTGTGCTTTCAGTTTGCCACAAAGCCTTTGAAATGGGAAATGAAGATACTATTCTGAGACATAGTGTCTTAAGGGTGTAAATAATAGCTCTTTCTCAACAATTTCTTTGTGCAAACCATAATAAGATTTCTCAAAGAGATATACAAACATAGGATAACAATGTACAACACTTCAAAATTCCTTAAATAAACCCAATGCCTTCACTTTCATAAATGTTAATCAAAGTGGCCATCAACAGCAGGGATAAACTCATCACCCTGGTTAAAAATAACCCGTAGGATTTTCAACTTCAGTTTAATTTTATTTATGAGATTTCTGACCTTACTGTTAGCTCTTAAATTTTAAAGTTGTGGGCTGAGATCAAGCATGATTTTAGTAAGAAATGCTTATTAGTTCCGATTTGACGTTTGAGATAACGAGGGATTGGAAAAGGTAGATATTGAGTAAATGAGACTGCATGTAGACTATCCTGTATGTAGACATGCTTAGCTGACAAGCAAGGCAACTCTTTCTTTTTTTATAAAACATGTTGCATTTGCATTATTAGAATAATTGAACTAACAGAATAATAGTATTACAACAGTCGACAATGTATTCTTCCATATCTATTCAAATCAGTTCACATTTAAATTTATCAGATTAAAAATTTTCAAGTCCTGAAGTTCAAGGACTCTTGAATTTTTTCCTACTAATTTCAAGGACTTTTTTAAAAAATACTTTTTTTAAAAAAAATGTCCTACTAATGTCCCATTTTTACACACCACAAATACCTGTCCAATGCATTAATTAAAAAACTGAAACTATTAGCTTAAAAGATTATAATACCGAAGTTTCATAAAGATAAACACATGCAAACGAAACTGAAATCTTGTGCATGACACCGATTTCCTAATGCAAAAAGTAAGGAAAAACATGCCCCTAGTGTAAAGTATGGATAAATTTAGTGATAAAAATGAAATATCAAGGCTTATTCAATGACACCTAAAAACCCTGGTACTTCAGCCAAGATGCTTTTTAATAAAAAGAATAAAACTTCTATTTTATGATTTTATCTTGAAAAAATTGTTCTCCTTAAGAAAAAGAAAATGATCCTTGAGACAAGACGTACAGTTCTTTTCTGTATCATTTTTATTACTGTAAAATCTCGGGGTTGTATCTGGATGTCAGTGTTAGTACAGGGATAGTAAAGTACTGTGTTATGTATGTGGGAAAGGGAATGGTACATTCAAGTAGTAATCTAGCTTCCCTGGAGTCTCTTTATTGCACCAATATTCTCATAAATTGTAACAAACTGAAAAGACGAAAAGCCCTTTCTGGTTAAACTACAGGCAAAATAGGATTACTTTTCTTTCTCTATCTTCCTTCACTCTCTCTACAGAAATAGAACAAACGAAGATACTCAATCTACACGAAATATTATATAGCATCATATACCACAGAGAGGTCCAAATAATCCCTTACCCCTCCTCCAGCCTGGAATTCCATTTGAAATAATCTATAGTCAACAGTGACCACAAACAGACCTTTAATGCCTATTAGAGTGGCCTTTTTATCATAATATTTGTAGGGACAGTTGACACGAAGGGCTCATTTTCAAATAAGCCACTTCAAAAGTTGCAAGTTAGTTTCGGTCCTTTAAAATGTCATCAAAACTTCAGAAATTGATTCTGCATAAAGAAGAGAAGCCATATTTATTAAATATAAAATATACTACTTCTATCTAGTTCACATTACAAGTGTACTATTATGTCCCTAAATCCATAAAAGCATCTTTTCCTCGCTTATTTATATAGACCTAGGTAAAAAAAACAATTTTTACAAAAATATCCGGTTTACTAAGGCTGTTTATATTTTCAATATTAGATTTTAGTGCTTTCCAATAGAATAAAGAATACCGAGGGCTTTATGTGTTTAATATAAAATGTCAATATTTTTTGTGCAAAATTATTAAAAATGTATAAGGCTATATAGAGTTTTCAAATCAAACTTTCTCATAAACTAAGTTAAGTCCGGAGCAGGTACATTTTCTTAAAACAATTTGCGTCGAAAATGTTATTTTGAAAGCTATCTCGAAATTCCCTTGGTTTTTACATGTCTCTTCTCTTACTTACTCCTGGGTTCGATCCAATACAACTAAATTGTATTTCTTGATGTACTTTCATAAGTATACATGTAAACCTAAAATTACAAGTACCTACAGAACACTGCATCAACCTAATACCGAAAGTCGATTGAACCTGCAACCGGATCACAAATCTATGGACTTTCTTCAACATTGACTGCTGAAGTATATTTCATGCATCAACCCTTAGGACAATCAATTCTCAGGGTTCTCATTTCTTTCAGTTGCTTTTAAAGTACAAAATTTACATTTAACTAACTAACATTTAAATTTTAACATAATATTTTAAATTTACAAATAGAATCAACTCACACTCGGAAATTTAAACATTCCAAGAGTTTATCGACTGCAATATTTGATAAAACAAATGCTCACATTATTTGGTAGTAATCAGTGAACCTTATACTGAAACGACACAACCACAAAAAGCACATAAACAGTAAGTAAGGAAGAAGATGAGCTGGGTAGGACGGGAAATGTGAGAGTGATGATAATACACATGAAAAGTTGTTAGTATGGTCAATGGTGGGTCACTTCTACATTTTTTACTCAGAGACTTTTTTTCTCTTATTAAAAAAGGAAGGAAGTTAGGAGAGCAGAACGAATGACAAAACATTGCAATTTTCATAGAGGCGAACCTCAAAACAGTAATTCATTCAATCTTCATGGTTCAGACAAAAACCCAAGACTACTCCAACTTCGTTGGACCATTTTATGTTCAAGAGTTTAAATATCAACGTTAACCATTCATAAACTATGCGACGTATTTTACTACTTTGCGCTTTTGAGTCTAAAAAATATTCCAACAAGCCGTCTCAACTTTCCAACATTTTGATAAAATTCATCGGCATTTACTCTTGTAAATAATGCATTAGTATCCATTATTTATATTATTTTTATTTCACTGGAATAACCTTCTCTAAGGCTACTATTCGAGGGATACATTTTTGCAAAGAAAACTTTCCATTAACTCCAGAAGCTTTGTATGAGGATGTACCATTTTTGTTTAGGATTTATAAACAGCCCAGAAGAAGGTTAGTTAGAAATAGGTCCTGATACCTAGACATGACCAGTAGTATCATTAAATCTCCTTTATCTTTCGCACTCACATACATCCATCTTGAGGATCTTCAGTCAGTGATAATCATAATTCGCAAGTGATAATTTTATATCAGAATTCTTAAATGATGACAGAGATTAAAAAAGTGAGACAAGGAAGCACCACACACTATTATGAGTATTTATCCCTGGGCAACGGGTCTTTTCTCTCAGTTTTTCTAATGTCCATTTAGACACTGCAAAAACTTAACGGCGTGTCGTGTTGTTGGTGCAGTATTAACTTCCTCTTATGTATTATTATCACTTTTTGGTACGAATTATCATATATGATCATTTCTTCAACGATCATCTCTCTCTGCCCAGCCCAATTTCTTGTGTGTGATTATTATCCATCCATAAAGCTCATAAGAGTCATGCGATTTACTCATCTGCACAATCTTACGAGCTTGATATTTCAGTCAACTTTAACTTAACCCGATCTCAGTTGTCTCTATCCCGTAACTAAATTTATACGCTCTGCCTCGCATGTAATTAAATATTATTTTGAGAGTGAACTTTCTGGTCTCTCTCGTATAAGACAACCAAGTTTTATAAAACTACATGATTTTTCAGTAAACTTATCAAAAAGTGTATCAAGCACTTAAAATATCTTTTAGTCTGGTCGTTGTCAACTGCGATAAATGTGCAAGTACTAGAATTACTACAAGATTTTAACTTTTGACACTTGAGTTTAAAAAATGCATACAATTTAAAATTTAAGCTCGTTCATTAGAAAGCATTTTAGTTCCAAAGTTGTTTATCAGAAACCTAGTTTCTATTTTGAGCAAACGCCTTCAATATAAGCGAATGTGTACAAAATAAAGTTTCTTAAAAATTCATAAAGCAATTTTCCTGCTTTTAAACTTTAATTGTCTTTAATACCCACGTAATTTTTCGCCGCAACTTGTAAATCGTCATTATACTTCAAATAAATTCCTCAGCCTGCCGTTTGTTTAACGCCTCTTTTCATCTTTAAAAAATCTGGTGGTAGATATTATTACTTACTGTTATGATGAATGTTAAAAGTAAAGAAAAAACATGAGACAAAAAAGAAAGGGCATCCGAAAAAAATAAAATTCTTTTTTACTTAAGTCACTCATACGAAAACATATATTATTATTATAAAACAATTCAATTAAATATTGCAAAATGGGTAGCATTATGTTCTGGCTGAATTGAAAACAAAGGGTGAAGAGATATGCTGAGAATAAGAGAGTGTAAGACAACAATAACCCATTCCTTTGATTACTCATTCACTAGGAGGTAATAAATGGTTAACTTTCAAATAAAATGAATATTAAAGTTAATTTAATTAACTTAAAGTTGTAACTTGCATTTCGACTACTTTAACTTCTCATAATTTCCTTCCCTGTGGGGTTCAACTTGTCTTTAACAAGAACCTCTTGGGCGGTTCGTCAAAATTATATTATCTTGCAGTCGTTTTCATAACCGCACAAGCTAGTTATTCCTTTCCTTTACCAAAGCTAACAATAAAGCACTCGCATACTTGAAGTAGTCGATTCAAAAATCGTATGTTGGTTTCTTTGCAAATATTAAAGTCTTGAATCGAGTTTACTTTAAATTTAATTACTAATATTTATAAGGAACCTCAAGGAAATAAAACCGCATGAGACTTGAGCTAACTTATTGACCCAATGTTTCCAAAACCTTGTACTCTTACATTATAAGCTGGCGTAGATAGTATTTGTCGGAAGAAAACTTATAGAAACATTTCTATTCCCGTAAAAGTACAAATGAAAACTAAACTTATTAACAACCCTTTAGCCAAGCCTATTTATTTTATCCCATAAATTTTTATGAGTTGATTCAGTAGCTCCTTTCAATGTCAAGAGTCTTTCTAGCAATTTCATTAAAAAACCAATAAAATTACAACTGAATTTATAGCCTTCAAAAAGATTCTAATTAAGTCACTTGCTAATAAGAATCATCATTATTATTAGAATTGCGTCATTTTGCAATTAAAGTCTTTATTGCCCAACTGCAACTGCCTTGTGGTACAGTCACAATTCAACGAATTATAAATGTCACGAATACATTTTGTAACAATAGTTTTTCAACTTTTTAATTGTTTTAAGCTCTCATAAATCTCACAAAGGAATTATTTTGAAGAGTGCTTTCCCCTGTTTTCAAGCATTTGAACAGTCTGTATTCATCATACACTTCCAAAACATCTGTATGCTTACAAATGTAACATAATCCAGCTAAATAAACTCAAAAGAGGAAAAACAAAGAGAAATACCAAGTTTTTGGTACATTGTTTCTCTTTACTATTTGACTTAAATTACAAAACAGTATCAAGAAGCTCTATGTTATAACAAAAGTCAGAAAGTGTTTGTCGTCGCTCATTATGATAATTGTTAAAATGAGACCCACATAGATTTAAGTGGGATCTTTCCTATCCAAATCTTACACAGAGCAGCTCTAATCTTAAGAGATGACGTGCTGTACTGTCACTGTCATTGTCATCCTTTTTCAATTCTTATGACAACAAAATGATTTCCGTCCAGCCATCCAAATGAAAACTGTATACCCATTTGATACAGTTGAATCTGAATTCAAAAACTTATGTTGATGTTCTTGAGTACCTATGTTGACAACTCAGAAACATTCTGTCGTAATTCAAAACCCCTGAAAACATTTTAAGTAATCACTTGTACAAAAACAGAACCCTTATTATAGAACGAGCGAATGTACTTGCTTTCTAAGGCTTTCAAATCTACCTTCATCGTTTTAAGTGACGAAAATTAAAGTAAAATGGAGCTAATTCACGAAGACTGTACGCTAAACTACAACAACTACTAGCTCAAAATAACAATAGATTATTATTTGCGAATCAACTGACACGAAGATACTCTTCAGATGAAATACATATTTGCAAAATGAATCGTGAGACGAGTTAAGCAATGCCACTTAGTAGAAAAATATTTTATTACTAAATTACTACATAGTATGTCCCACTTCAAACAATTTAGACTCGGTTTTGGCATTAATTTTAGTTATTTGCCAAAAGCTTTAAAGCACCCATTTGTATAAATTTAACAATTTTAAGTAGGAGTGAGCTAAAGGAGAAACGGAAATGGATACTCACAAGAATTTCTATTGTTCAAATTGTTTTCAATTACTATTAAAGAATGGCTCTTCGTTCTGTTGTACTAGTCACTCTTAATTTTAACGTTGAAAAGATGTTCATGATTGTTGTGGCTTGATTGTAACCAATTTGTCACACTTTGCAAGAAAGACAATTAACTAATTTGAATTTATTTAAGTACTCTTTTCCTTCAATTTATTACTTGGTGAGAAAGTTGATACTTTTATGAGTATGACACTTACAGTATATGACTTCTTATAACCTTTAACAAGAAATTCAGCCTTTAATTAATATACTCTAGGGCTGAGGCGGACGAATATATTTATAACGATTTCCTAGAATTGTTTTATTACTGCTCAATTCTTAAATAAAACTAGTCATTTTGGAAGCCATTAGATTTTTTGTATGAACTTCATAATAAATGATTGTCATAGTCATAAAGCCTAAAGATTTTTCCAATTCTTTTCCAAATCCGTAAGAATTTTTCTGTTCCATTGCTTTCTGTACAAATTCCTAATAGGTTCAACTTAAGTAAAACATTTTATAATGAAAATTGAAGTAAAATGTTTCAAAGTTGTAAGGTATTATTAGTACATACATAAAGCACACGTAAGTAAACCTTAACACAAACATAGAATCAAGTTTCGGCATTACTATAAAGCAAAGTGCCCTTAAGGATTTTCACTGAAAGTGAAAACAAAGTAAACAACATCTACTTTCAATTTCCTAATGTTGCTAACTTCGAATAAATTCCCTTTTTTAATCTCCCTCAACCTTCCGCTAACCACACACACTTGAGCCATCATAAGCCCCAAATGGCAAGGAATAGCTCCTAGCCTAAAGCTCACTTAAACTCAATACTTAATCCAACTACATTAAAAACAATAGACTAACATTTCAAAAACCTCACAACAGCATCTCAACATATTTACCATTTCAAAGACCCACCATTTAACCTTAAGCCCAGTAAGGCTTAGAAGTAAAAGCAGTAGAAGATATTGAAGAATTGTGTACGATTCAAACTCCAACCAATTTAGAGAGTCATGTATCTGTCTCAAGGAAAGATGATTTATTTCATCGGAAGATGAATAGTATTATAGTAGTAGCATCAGTGGTGTCTGTGTGTAGTAGTAAGTAGGATATACACAATGTACACTGAACATTTCTTCTTACACATGTACTTGGTAATCCGAACACAAACAGAAGACAACATGAAGCGAATCCTCTACTTTACAACGCTGAAAAACTGAAATATATTACCACAATCCACAACCAGTGTCAGCATTCAGCATCATCACCGACATAGTATATGATAAAAAAGCAAAACAACAAAATCACATGCTTGTGCACTTAAGAATACTAGAAGACATAGAGGCATTAATAATAACAAGATTATTATATATCTCAAGTATGTCTATTTAATATCTGTGCGAAACTAAATTCTACAATATTATATTCCTTTGCAATTTATAAGAATCTCTTTACGGTTCTTTAAACGGTTGATGGGACAAAAAAGTCACTTTCTGATGCTGATGGTCATTTCTTAAGAATCGCACACATTTAATATATCTCGTGTGCTCAAATTCTTCTCCCATCTTTTCCTTATTGTCTCTCTTTTTTTAAGTCGTGATAATACATCTTATCTGTGCATCCCTTATCTTCTTTTTTCTTTCTATGCACTTCAAGATAACTATTTTTTTTACTTTACAGAAAGAGTTTAAAAGAATCCTCGGAGCATTAACTTTTACTGCTTCCTTAAAATGCTTAAGTTATATTTAAACACCTTTTAAAGAGGTTTGCAATCCACAAAGTATTTGACAGAGAATTTAATGTATTTGGGGACACTTGCATTTTAAGTCTCGTCGTGCAATCAGAAATGGTTCTGAAAGTTTTTAATTTGGGCACAATATTACTGAAATTTATGGATACTTTCAAAAGAAACCATTAGGTAATAAATGAGACAAAACACTTGTTCGGGTTAAAGTAGTCGAAAAGATATATTTAGGAAACACTAATTTAAACAAACAATGTTAAACAATGAGCTTAGTTTTTCTATTCTTCTAACTTTGTACAATTTTAAACCTTAGGAAATATCCTATTCCACCTTGACTGCTAGTAACTTCACATACATATTACATTAGGTATGCTAAAGCCCACCCTGCTTGATGTTTTCATTCGCAAGTTTATGCAAAACTCCAAGAGTCATAAAAGATGTAAAAAGCAATTCAACATCAAAAGTGCTAGTTAAGCGATGATGATCTTCTGGACTCAACCCGTCAAATTTGCATTAGGAGTCTTCTCGTCTCATCATCAGACTTCACAAATCCTCTGGCTTTATGACTACCAAAGTAAAAGGAGATGCTTTTATCAAACATCATCTCAAAGAAATTTTGTGCTCTGAAAGCACATTCCATTTATTTCATTCAAAAGCAAACTTAATCATTTCAAGAGCTCAGAATAGAAATGTGTTGTAACTCAGAACAAACTTTAAACATTACCGTACAAAATGGAGTTACTATAATTCCTTTGATATCTTCTATCCTTCTCAAAACTTGGAAACTCATATTTAATTTACGAAGTCTACATGTATGCGGCGTAATTTTTTTTAATTTTCTTTAATCTGATAAACATGGAAGCTTCAATTGATTTAGAGTTGAGATACGACGGACAATATCTTAACCGATGTAGAACCCTCCCTGTGTTGTCTTAGATCAACTAAAACGTTAAAATTGCAGCACGTGATTAATGGACGAGTTTGAGCATTACTTTGGCAAAGATAACATTAAAATATAGGAAAGCGTATGTATGTGCAAGTAAATGACTGATGTTAAGCCTAGAGGGGAGTTCGGGAAATTCTCTAAAGAATTAATTTATTCACAAAGCTCAATGAATTTATCTGGAAGTCATATACACTTCACAACGCGACGAACCATCAGCACTCAAACATTTAGCAAAAAGGACTCGGATATTAAGTATGTGCCAGGGTTCCTACGAATTGCGTGTGGCACTTGCTAAATTTTAAATTATGGATGTCATTTACAGTGAATTTTAGAATGCACAGCAATAATAAGGATCAAGTGTTTCTTTGTAAAGAAACAAGGGCTTTAATTTGAATTCCAATATTTCGCCTTATTGTAATGGTATGTGGACCGTATGTTTTCGTCTGACACGGGTCCTGGCGTTTTAACCAGCAACTGGCAAACTTGCCAATTCTTGTAGAAATTTTCAAATTACGTTTCCATCAAGCCTACTGGAAACTAGATTCAATTAATCAAAATATTACAGTTAATGTCTTCGAAATAGAAATATTAAATGATTGTGTTCTTTCAGCTTAGGGATTAAAAAATTGACACCTTGCCTGAATTTCTAAGCTATTAAATTGTGAAACACAAAAAATAAAATCAGGTAGTTAGAAGGGTTAGCAATAAGAATTGTCCGAGTTGTACGTGGATGGTCGCCCTAAACGAATGCCGATCCTTTTCTTTGATTTTTACTCCTGTACGTACGAGTGTCATCACGTCCAGGCGAGATAATAATTTAAGAATCTCTGCACATAGGTCAAATAAAAACTTTTTAAATTAATTAAACCTTTAAGGTACAGTAAATGGAAACTAGTTGCGAAAAATTAAGAATATACATCAAATATCAAATATGCACATCATCAAAATTTACAAATATGTTGTGTGGCTCGGTAACCTAATAAAAACTATGGTAAACTTTTTATACAAAATTATAAAATAAAATTACCCCCTCAATTAAATTTGAAGTTCAAATATGTTAGACAACTCTAGAAAGATTTACACGATTTTTACGCTAGTTAAGAAAATCGAGAAAAGCCCTATTCAACGAACCTAAAGTTACAAAGCATTCACTCACAGACATCAAGGAGAATAAAAGGCACTTTGGCATCTTTCCCCCTTGTAACTAATTACACGTAACTAATTTATACATTAGTGTATATGCATGCATGTACACTATTTGTATAAATATAAGCATGTAGCTTACAAAAAGACAAGAACTTTGACATCAGAAGGTCCCACAAAGAGGTCAGATTAAGAGATTAACTTATAATCTCCAAGTCAAAATGTTTAAAAAGTAAAACTTTTCATTAAGTCAGATAAAAAAGCCACTCCTATGCAACGCACAAGACGTTTAAATGATTTTCTACGGAATAATAATTTCTAGAATGAGATGTTCTTTCAGACGATCACATTTGAAAGTTCTCTCTCTAGACAAAATCATCTTCATTCATTTTTGACAATTATAATCGTAATCTTCTCACACATAATACAACTTTATAAGCATCCGTTCAAAAGTTTCGTATGAAATTTTGGATTTATCTTACAACAAACCCTTTGCATTTTTTACGATGTGCACACATGAACAATCTGGGAGTATAAGTCTATACTTTAAAAAATACCCTAACATTGTTTAAAATACTTTAAATCGCATTAACTTTTACGACTCTAAGCATTCTGACAAACACATTTCAGTTAAATAAAGTACATCTACCTTACAAGGAACCTAAATGTCTTTCGTGAAAAAAATCAGCATGTAGTTTATGTAATAAACCTAAATATAATTCTATTCTTACAAACTATTCTGGCGTGCATTTTAAGGAAATCCAAACCAAACACTTTCTTTTTATGCAAACCAAATATCTCATTATACAAACCAAACTACAACCACAAATACAAGTAGATTCACACCTGAACTTCGTTTTTCAATTTGCTAAAATTCACACAATCTAGGTCAAGAATATCTTTTTGACAGAATTAAATCAAAGCAGGTGATGAGAATAAACTTTGAAATTCTTTTACCAAAAAGGAATGCCTTAATGTTTTACAAAAATCTCTCTTTTGTTTAATGAAGACATTTGAACCCAGGCGAAGAAGTCGGTGTTCGCTGTAAACAGTGAAAAGGGATATTAATTTCTACGAAATACACTAAAACATGCATACAAAATTGAATATACGAGAATAAACCCTTTTCCCCTTTTAAAAACCCTAAATGTATTTTAAAGTAAAAAAAACTGATTCTTTGAACATGAAGTGTAAAGATTAAAAAAACCCAATCACAAAATTTTAAAAGAATTAAATTAGCAATTCAAATTTTGTATCATAAGTTTAATTGCAGGATAACATTTTGCCAAAGCCATAGATCCCCTCTAGGTGTAAAGCTGCTTAAATTTATAACAAATCAATAACTTGACATGAGTACCACCATCAACTACTTTTAATCCAAGTAGATAGGTCTCTTTGCGAAATAGCCTCATCACTATCGCATCTCTACACTTAGGTAAGTACCTTTACCTCTGTATACACAACCAGACGAAGAAGATAAGTAATATGCAGAGTGCCAATCAAGGCCTTGTTACTTCGTTACATTATTACCTACAACAAGCCATTAAACATAATGTTGCATTTAACACTTAATGTCTTCTCAATTTTGCAAACACTTTTAATATCAATTCTCAATCTTATAACAACAAATCACATGCAATCCATCCATAATACTTTGACACAAAGCATAATCAGTGAAGATTTGCTGCAGTATGGACCACGCGTAAACCTGGTGCATTGTATTTTATTACTATGAGGCTTAACACTTTAGTATAATTAAAAGATAGACAAATTAAATGATAATACACGATTTATTATTAGGCCATTAGAAAATGAAAGTGTAAAAGGGGAACCAAAGGTAAAGTAGCTGCTGGTCAAAGGTTAAAATTAGACTTAATAAAGGAGAATTTTAGTTCCTATCAATAGGATATTATTTAAACACTGCATACTGAAATATTAAACACATGTGTTGTAAATTTCAAGAGATTTATGCATAATAAAGAGAAGAAACCTCAGGACAGAAATAAAATGAATGCTCTCAGAGTAGACTGACACATATTTCAAAATTTGAAATGGAAGATAATGATGATCAGTATGGATTGTGTTATGAATAAGACTAGACTATAGTTATAAATGTACTCAAAGTAATAGTGAGTGTGGCTGCTGTTATTATTCCGCTGTTGAATGGACAAGCGATCAAATCATATGAAATCTAAATGAATGATGATTACGAGGATTATAACTCTTTTCGTGTCAAAATCCTTCAATTCAATTTGTAATACACACATTCAACATTTTACAATCATAATTATCCAATCTACTCTCAAACAAAACTACCACCTCCACTCCACTCGCAACATTTGCAAGACTCTTGTAACAAGTTTTTCCTATATGTCTATAGAAAATGATCAAAAATCTCGTAATATTTTATACCAATTCTATTCTTCTATCCAAGTCAATGAATTCAAAAATATAATAAAGTGCCTTGTATGATGATATGGAAGTGATCTGTTGATAGATAGATGGATTCACTTCATTCTTGCTCCTTCTTTGTACAAAATGAAATATATCATCTATCATTTTATATTATCTTGTTTCTTGTTAAATATGTTTATTATAGCGGACACGCTTAACCATCACATTAAAAGTCCTCATTTTGTCTCTTTTTTGTGTAGGGTTCTTAGGCCATATTATTTATGGGGGAAATGTTTATTTTCTATTTAATCTTACCTGGTTATCATCTTTGAAATGCCAATGGATGTAGTTATTACTTTGTTCAGACTTGGTTGAATATTAGCATTATGGTCTAAAGAAGCCTCCTTGACTCTATAAACAAAGAAATAAATTTTTTGCTTTCCCTAAGCAAAATAAATATTTTGTTCATTCTAGAGCCCATACTAGAATAACATAGATTTTAATAGTATTAATAAATGTGTGAAGAACGATAATTGTCAAAGATTATGGCTGTTGAAAAATGAAAATTTAAATAAATACACGAAGAAACCCCACATGGAAATACCTTCATTTCAAAATTAAAGTATTTGCATTGAAAGCACACGTATAACTATATTTTGGGGTAAAAATCTACCTGAATTTTGATGTCCAAAATAAAACAGATCATTAAGGCAAAGAATTTAGTTCACGTATGAGTTCATAGTACTTTTTATATCTGTATCACGTTAAAGTGTTGATGTCGTTATTGAAAACATATAATCATTACCTTCAACAAGCTTGTACATACGCAGGTTACTACAAGCTACACACGTTGACTTATTGGTAACACATCTAATTGTTTCCTTATTGTTGAGGCAATCGCCTTAAATTATTTTCTCTATTGAAACAAATAATATAGGGAATCGTACATAAGAAAGTAAGATGAATGTGAGTGAGTTGAGCATGTAACGAATATTCTTAATGAAAAGTTGGACATTATCGAAATTGAGCAGACCACGAGGGATCACTGATACCAGGTCAAGTGTCAACTAATTCTTCTTGATTCGTTGAAAATTTTTCTAATGCAGTCTGTCCCTACACCTACACACATGCATGCAGTATGTCAGTGTGTGAAATTATTAAAAACATTTTTCGTCGTGATTATTAATGATCATACGAAATGAGATCGATAAAGTGTGAAAGTTAAGTGCAATTTTCTATTCTAGAATATTTAAGCTATTCTATTTTAAACATATATATTGTCTTATATATATATACTTAAGTCTTTGTATTTTGCACACTTGGAAGACAAAAATGCTAAAAAAATTTATCGATTGCATTTGGAATTAAGCGTGCTGAAAATTTACTCAAAAATCTTGAAAGAAATTTATTTAAAAAAATTTTTTATTTAATTTATGAGTCCATTCCCAACGTCTAGTTTTTTTAAACTTAGTATTCACCTTAGTATAGTATCTAAGATATCTTATATCTTTGGTATTCACTCCATTTTCATAGAAGTAAGTACAACGTTTCAACCGAGATTTTACGTTTTATCAGTCAAGGGTGTTTTAGGTACAGAGGATGGGATGCAACATTTGTCTTGAATTTAATTATGTTGAACAGCCCCTGAAATTTCAAAGTCCACTCATTTTGCATTTAAGCAGGTGGTATGAGACTTGGAAAAGACATTATTCCCATTGTTGATTTGAAGTTAGCAACTACAAAATGATGTATTTAAAATATCTTTAAACAAAACGATGAGATGAGCTTCGATTTTTCAAGCAACAAACATTCATTGAGAATTTCAGAAATGCTAACTTAAACCAACACAAAAAAAATAACAATGTGCTACCACAAATTCGTAATTGTACCTTTGGTTTCATCAAAATCATAGACATATTTTCCTTGCACATGCAAAAAGCTTTGAAATTGCTTTAACATCCTAAATATAACAATAAAATTGATTTGGCCTAATTTTTCTACAAAGAAAATACAACATAATACGTGTCTTCTATTTTGGTCAAGATTTTCAATAACTGTTATCAAATTTGGTTAGCTTCCTAATATCTAGGTATAAATTTGCAAAATATTCAACGTGCTTTTTAGTATGCCAAGTGTTACGTTAATAGATCAATTTTAAATTAAAAAAATGCCTTATTTATTTATTTGTCATGTGTAAGTCAGTGAAAAGTTTATTTTTAAAATCATTGACAAAATAAATTAATAACATATTTTAAAATATCATTGAATGCCCATTGACAGTATTATTAAGCTGTTGTATTAAAACTTACTTACATTGACTAACTAACTCTATTCATATAAGAATCTGTAGCCTTGAGCAATGAAACTTCTTCTAAACTTTTAACTATAAAGTTGTCAGGTCTGATTTTGATGAGCCGCTTGCGAATCCATTAAAGAATGCAAAAACGCCTCAGAAATAGCATTGATTGAAGATGAGATGCTTCCCCCAATAGGACAATGGTCTGTGCATTTCAATACAAAATTATTATGTTACAAATATATTGTAATGCTTCGTTTATTGAAGAATACATAAACACTATATTTGTTTATATGGTAATGGATAATAAGTAACAAGGTAAGTGTGCGGATTAGGAATAAAGGAAATAAATGGGAAGTTCCTTGTATAGTCAATAAAGGGAAACCGACGTCGGATCTGCCCGTTTTGGTCACATCATCTACGATTCAAAGGAAGGAAGGGCTTCTGTCAATTCCTCATCGGATCATCCCAAGTATCTTACCTACTTGTCTATTTTTATGAGATCAATGAACCTTTGACATGTCTCAAACTTTGCAAATTATGCACATGTATTTGTGTACTTCACAAAAGTAACGTTTAAGCTTTCCTTAATCAGCTTTCCCGATGCCAACTATGTTTTGTTTGTCTGTTTTTATAGTTTTGAATACAAAATCAAGTAATCTAATGGATTCTTATTCATGTCATGATCTGTCTGAAGGAGTTAATCAAAACCAAGCTAATTAAACAGTCCTTGAGGCCAAGTTATGTTACTTTGGAAGTTAATTATTAAATACGGTTTCCTAAAATTGACATTATATTGAATAAACACACTATCAAAGTCCGAAAAATTCAAAAAATTGTCAAACTATGGTAAATTGGTGGAATCCCCTAGCTCTAGCACATTCGAAAAGGTTATCCTTCTTCACTCCACTTTGGAGGACTCACTCCTCCAATTTTTCATTTTTTGCAGCCTTCCAGTCTGCCAATTTTTTCAATTTGTCCTTTTGTCAACTTCTTCAGTCTGTGAGTTCATCAACAACCATATGGGCTTACTCCACTACTTTATTATATCTGTTTGTATGGTTTTTATCCATGGTTTGTCCAAAACCCACTCACAGTCAGGGAAATAAATGTGTTACTGTCAGTCTTCACGCATTATTGTAATTCCACTCAGCCACTGCCAAACCAAACATGCTCAACTTACTCATTATGCTACTAAACTACTAATCAAGCATTACAGGAGTTTCTCAACTACATGAACACCTGAAACAGAATACCAAACCTGGTTTCTACTCCTCATGAAAACATCACAAGCACACATAATTCGCAAAGGTACACACGCACCACAAAACAAGAAACCCGTGTGTGGATGTTGAAGATTATTTAGCGTGGGAGTAAATTCAACCGATATCAGCAAAGATGCCACTGCCACTGACATTTCTCATCCATGCCAGCAACTCCAATGTCAACTTGATTACCTAATACGCCCAATAGATAAATTGGCTTTTGCCAAACCAAGCCAAGATACTTAATTTCTAATGTAATTCTATGGAACGAAGTTTACAAATCACGGGCGATATGATTTCTTACCCATTATTCTCTGCTCTGATTACGTACCCTGTTGAATATTAATTTCAACGTAGACGCTAACAACCTAGAAAGCATAATGAGCTTCCACCAAATTTCTCATAATTCCTGTACAAAACTTCCCTGCAAATACAATATTAAGTTTTTCTCTGAAAATATATATTGACTTCGTGAATACAAATGGACCCTGACATTGACTTCAGAGATTTACTACCTTTTTCTACCTTCGATCGTACATTTTAATGCATAAATATATGTTTATTATTGCCAACACCTTTTTCCCTGGTGATTGGTATTATATACGATACATTACGTCCAAATATCTTAACACAAATGTTTTTCCTTGGGGGGAGACTTACGAGCTCTTGAAAGGAAAATCCAATATAATCTAATTTAGTTTGGCAGCGAACCCAACCCACTCTTCCGAAAATCCAATCTCATCATAAAATCACATCTATATGTTTCTCTTCCTTTTTTTTTTACTATCTAATCATAAATCTTGAATGGTGAATCGTGTTTCATTTCATAACCCCGTTACGCCGTTACTTACAAAAAACAGAAAATTCAAAATCTTACTACATAATTTATGAATTCTACTCTTATACACACACATAAACTTCTTGTATGTTACTGGAGATTGTCAAAAATCTTTAAAACAAAATCTCATTCTATTTCACAAACAAGTGCAACGAACTTTTTTTTGCCTCAATCAATTTATATTTCTCAAATTGCAGTGGCAGAGATCAATATTTGCACGGACAAATAAAATACATGAAAATGTTAAAAAGACTTTATCCTGAAACTTCTAAATAATCTCAAATGTAATATTCATTTAATGTAGCAAATACTTTTTTGTGATGACATGTAAAACTTTATTGCCAAATCCTGGCCGTCTAGCACTTTTAAAGGTAATATAATTTAAGTTGAAACGAGTCCTCTCAACATTTTACCCTCGGGAATGACCATATAAATCATCCATGTTAAATCGAATCGTTACTCATTCTTACAAAGTGTGCTACAACAACCACCACTACTACTACTACCTTAGCATGCAATTTTTATCTTTCCATGCAATTATATTTGTATCGTAATAGACATTATGCAATCATTCTAGTACTTTTAAGAGACTTCTGTATACAGAGTTAAGAAGTTATAGCTCATTTAGTAAAAAGATAAACGAAACTGCAAGCAAGTTCAAAGGTAATTAAATTCCCTAAATAACAAAAATGGGTTTCCCTATCCTTTAAAAACGTCAAGCGTTACTACACTATTATACCAGAAAAGTACTAGCTTTATTCGACTGACTTTGTAAAGTAAATCATCGGCAAGACACATAAGGTAAAGTAATTACAAAATTATGAAATTCACTACTGCCATAAATGGGACTTTACAAGAGTAGAAATGTATTGTTAACATGGTAAATTAAAGCAAGATCATTGTATTCATAAGAAGCCTCAAATGTTTTCACTCAGGTTCTAATGTATTCTGGGAAGAATTGTATCCAAGTTATTTGCCATTTTAGTGGAATCGAACTATAATTTTGAATGGTTTCAGCAGCTATGAAAAAGTAAACAGCTAGGTAAATTCTACAGGTGGGGAATAATTGACAAATTATGCATTTTTTTTTTATTTTAAAGAAAAGTTTTCAAAGATCAAACAAATTGCAATGTCTTATTATTCTAAGATTTACTTTGTTCGTAACATTTATAATTACGAAGGGTCAACTGTAATAAAAATCAATGCCTTGGAATCGTTAGTGTAATTCCGCTGATACGATTGTAGTGTAGGATGTTAATTACAACCACAAACACGGATGCTTCTATCCAACGTGTCCGGTCAAAAATGTGGCTCTGATTTATTCAATAAAAAGTTACAAGCTTTAAACAAATCTATTCCTCTATCCTATAATAAATTTTATTTATACCTGCTACTCATTTGTAAATTGGACATCTGACTTAATGAATATTTCATCCTAATTACATCACACATTTGGAAACTACAGTGCCTGAAAATTCCTCTTTAGTATTAGCCTTTCATATTTCTTACGCCATACCAAGACTAATTTCAATAATTATTTGGACTACCTACCAAATACACGTCTTGAATTAATCTGGTACATTTTATCAAGTGATACTTGATTTTTACAAAAATGGTGAGACAACTTGATTCTCACTCATACGAATGAATTCCAAATGTAAAATTACGAAGTACAGTAAATAATAAATGCCAGTGTATAATCAAGATCAAAATGGAACATGGATTTTCTGATTCGTCTGTACACACTAGCTTTTCGAATTTTATATAAAGCGATTCGAATTACAGAAGCTGTATAAACTTACACTTTACATCATTGTCTAATTTTTTCGTCGGAGATGAAGTCCAACTCAACTATAATACACGAGGAAAAAATATTTTCTCGGAATACATGAAAAAAAATCGTTAAATTGAACCTTCCAGTAAAACAATCAAAATTTGAAAAAATTCCACCCTTCTTGATGTTTTGCAAATGGAATTTCAAACTCTTTCATAATTTCTTACTTTACTTCGAATTTCTCAGTGAAAATAATTGCTTAGAACTAAAGGAAATGCTAATAAAACGTCGTAATAGTTGTATGGACTTATAAGGCCCGAGCATCAAAAGGCTTGAAGGTAAGTTCAAAGTAAAAATTAAAAAAGGGAGCAATAAGTTACAAACTATTGATCGAGTACGCTAAAAAATTGTTTATGGCTTTTATGATCACTGACTGTTGTTATTACTTGGAGTTTAGTGTCGAGTGGGAGTTTTAGGAGAAAAATGATTGTTATTTCTTTTCCTTCTTAGAATTTTCACTGTCCAGGGCAACTTCAATCAAAAAATATATTTAAATCTTATGAAGGAAAATATTAAACCATCATGGTATTTCATTATAAAGATCTTTGGCAAATCGGAAACAAAATGTCATAGTCCTTTCGCAACCGATCATTCCAAAACTTTTTTCGAAAATTTATATTTCCTAAGTTTATTTCAAATTTGACAATGGCCACAAACAGATGAAACTTCGAGTGAAAGATGATAACCCCGTAATTCATTAATCTCTCCGTATCGATTACTTAATTAAGTTATTGGAATCTAATTCTACTTCTTTGCAGACCATTTTATTTTAAGCGATGACAATCTTTCTCTTTTGCACTTAGGGATTCAGGAAACTTTTGTGCATTTCAGTAGCATTCACTTACAGTTGACAGTCCAAATTATTTACTTAAGTGTTATTTACCCTCGATTGATGCAATAAAATGATGACATTGCGATGAATAACAATGATCCTACCAAATTTTAACTAAACACCCGCAAATTCACTTGAGTTCAGGATCAGAATTCTGGACGGAGATCTTCGATAAAAAACACCTTTTCAGTATTGTGTTACTATGTTTGTACTGTATTATTTGTATAGCTAGTCAAATCATACAAAACCTAAGCATACAGCAAGACATATATGAACATGGTAGATTATGATGTGATAAATACTTAAGTATCCAAGTCCAATAGCAACCAACCATATGAACAAATGAGATTTCGAATGGATCATAAGTTTAAAATCTACTAAAGATCTTTACAGATGGCTACACACTGAAATCGCAAGATGCCTAAAAAGGTCAGATTGGCGTATTAAAATGGGATGGGTTCGATCCAGCAGAAGCAAATATTTCTCATCCTGAATGCATAAACGAAGCTATATATTTATGTGAACAAAAAATGTATTTATTGTCCAAGCCTTTTGACATTCCAGTCCTCTAATATCCTTTCCTTATTTATTACCATCTTACACTAAAGAGAAAATCACTTTTAAAAAGAATTAATTAGCCTTCACAGCATAAAGAGTTGCATATTAAATAACTTATAAAACGCCTAAAATGAAAAGACTGCCAAACAAAGTTCGTCGCACGCGAACGAAGTCATCGTATTGATAAAACCCTAGAGGCTACTTCAGGGTAAGTCAAGCACTCTTTTATACATTAACTTAAACTATTGCGTAATTACATAATTTGCAAACATCAAAAAATGAACATCTTACAAAAATATATTCTTCACACAGACAAATAGCAATTAAATATAGTGAAGATTGTCCCAAATGCACGTCTGCTTCTTGTACGTTTTCTTTGTTTGAAAAGACTACCCTGTCAGCAAGTCATACATACTTAAAATGACTAAGATCAATAAATGACTACTTCTTAACTTTCAATTGAATTTTGAAAGACCTCGCCCCACCATAAAAGTATTTTAAGAGGTATTTATTTATTTGGAGTTTTTACTGTCTAGCCTAACTGCTTCATGTACTTTATTCATTTTTATCAAGTCCATTAGCTTGAATTATTGTTAAAAGGCGATGTCACTTATTTTTATCTTTTTATCACTTAATCAGCCTTTAAATGCTTTGAATTAGACTTCAAACAAATGTAAATAAAGGACTAGGCATACCTAGCATGGAATTTGGGGTTTCCACGGATTTTTTTGAATTTTTGACACAATATGAAACTTAGCATGCTGAAAAAGTTTAAATAGGGACGTGACCATGTTAGACGCTTCCTTCGTCCCCTACAAAGATCATAAGGTCACTCATGCGTTCCTTTTTGACCCCTATAACATGATTTATTTTTCGAAAGAGCTCGACAAGGCATATCTAAAAATGTACAACATTTGACCTCTATTACCTACAGATCACGACTTAGGGCCGTTCTAAAGGTTACGAAACACCCCCCAGTATAACCCTCATTGCTCATAGTATGCACGGCGTACCATTCGAAAGGTTTTGTTGAGGAGACTCTAGAAACCTACAGTACTTGACCTTTGTAATCTTAAGGTCACGACTCAGGCGCTAAGACACAGTCGTTAGGTCACAGAGATCAAATACTGTATAGTATTTCTGGGAGTCTCCTTAGCAAGTACTTTAGAAAGATATGACATGCAATTGGAGTTGTGCTACGTCATTTTTTGTGACTTTTTAAAGGTCGATAAGTCGTGACCTTTATGTCACAGAGATCAAGTGTTGTACATTTTCAGAATTGCCTTGTCAAGTTCTTTCGAATGATGCATCATGTTATAGGGGTCAAGAGGGAACGCATGAGTGACCTTAAAACCTTTGTAGGGGACGAAAGAAACATCTGCCACGGTCACGGCCCTATTTAAACTTGTTCAGCGCTGAGTTTCATCAATTTAAAAAAAACGTAGAAACCCAAAATCCTATGCTAGGTATGCCTAGTTCTTTCTCATAAACTCTCAATTCATGCTGAAGGACATGGCGTTCGGACAGTGGTACAACCTTCACTACCATATTCTGGGCCTATAATTATCCCAATTGAAAATCGATTTTCAGTTGAAACCGATTTCTTACTTCAACAAAGCCATTTAAGATTTCCAAACTATTTACTAAATGACTTTTACTTTGTTTACAGAATCAAAAGCATAAAAAACATTATGTTCGCTTTCAATTGTCCTAGATGCATTGTAAAAAAATAAATCTTCCATGTACTGTTTCGAAACGTACTCCATTATTTGTGTTATCAAGGTTTGTGACGTTAATACTGCTCCTGTTGCTTTCTCCAACCGTCCAACAAGATGGCCAAGTGTCTGCACTACTGATTGTATCGCCACCACCACTCCCACACAACATGTAATATTGATTTCCTTCAAAAGCTGGGAATCCATTTCAATAGTCCGAGGAAAGAATAAAAATTGCAACCAGTTTAAATTTTGTTAAGTGGAAATGTATATTTTAAAAACAGAAATGGGCTTGATTTTGAGAATCAGGAACGTTTGATATGCAAAGAAATTTTTATTCTTGATTATTTTTTGAACTCGTAGAGAAAAGGAAAAAAAGGGTTTAAAGATTTGTGCAAAATCGTATAGGTATGTTTATCACATTGGTTAATTGTACCAATTGTATACTCTATATTATTGACCTCTTTGAATGCCAGATGTTCCAGTTGCTAATAAATTACTTGTGATATTTAGTTTGTTAAATGTTTGAAAAATTTACAGTTTTGAACTGATATGTATAAACGTCTAAATTCAATACTCTTAGGAAATCCTGTAAATTTTAAAAACCTATAGTTGAAATAATGTTTAAGGCTCATAATGAAATAATTCATTAAATTGTAACGTTGTTCTCCTACTTGAATTATGAACAATCCTTTTAAACTAAACGCCGGCTTTCAGCTATTACACCCAAATATAATAAAAACATAAAAGAGGCGAGGGGTCATTAACCGTTGACCTTCAACTGTATACGTTTGAAGGAGTTGTTACAAATCAAATCTATTTTAATAAACGTAAGATCGACGGTTTCAATCAACCAGTGCAGTGGAGTAGGCGAAAACATGAAACTGGTATTTTTTTGTAGTACAAGTATGCTACATGAAGCGGTGGTTTCCCACGCTTCGGGTTTTTAGAGTAGTAGTGGTGGTGGTGGCAGTGATGATGAAGATGACACTGAAACTATGGGGATGGATTATGTGCTGCTGGAGAAAGGCTACACTGGCAAGCGTACTTATTATTTAGTAGTAATAATAATAATGAGGATGTACAGGGCACTGGGGCACCACAAAACAAATATATTTACAGAGGCTGAGAGCCCAACTTAACTAACTAGGAACTCGGAGGGAGCGGAGAAACTGGTGGAGGCCGAATGCCTCTCCGGTAAAGACTGGAGAATTCGGTGGTGGAGGAGCTGGAGTAATTCCAGAGAAAATGGAGACTGGCTAGGAGTGCAGTAGTAGTAGTGGGAGCAGTAGAGAAGCGGCTAAGGGGTCGGGGGTAGGCAATCCCTCCCACATACAACATTCATAGATATCTAATACGGCCCTATTTTGGGGTACGTGATTTAGATGGTTTCAACCAACCAGTGGCGTAGGCTGTGCCGGTGATATGTATTTGTACACCATGCAAGCATGCGATTAGAGGATTGTTTGGGTGCATACGTATTTGTTTACTAAAGATAAGATTTAAAGTTTTCACTTGTTTGTACTACTCATAAGATATGCGTTTTTTTTTTATATCTTTCACTATTTTGTAGTTCATAAAAACAAAATTCCGAGGTTTGGGCAAAAATCTACATCTCGAGTTTTACTACAAGTTTCATCTTTTTTTATGCTAAAGATCCCGTAACATACGTCTACTTCATACACAGTGAAGTTTGATTTCATTTTTTTGTCCATTTAATAAAAGATGATCGACATAAGCAAAGATTAGATGCACAAACCAATGCAACATGAGAGGATGCCACTATATTGAACATTCTATTATAAATCAGCCCTTTGTGATGAAGATAGATATACTTTATGCAACTCCAGCATTTTCTTTTCTTTTTGTAACGAGGACAATAGTGGTTCTAAATAACAAAACCTGGTGAAGCTATATTATTATTACCTAAGGAAAGGTTTACAGTTTAACCATTTCCACTTGAGCATGCATAATTCATAATTGTAGTACCTTTGCTTTACAAAACTTGCAAATGTAAGCAAGTCAAATCGTGTTAGAAAAAAAATATGCTGTGTACTAGAATCTGTGGAAAAAACTACAGCAGTCACACCCGTACTCAATTTTGAAGTTTGATATGAAGCTTAATTTATCTTTGACTCTCTTTCTGACACTTTGGAATGGGTCATATTTACAATCTTAATTTTCATATGTGCTCTGAGACGACAATAAAATGAGTAAACCACTTCATTTAAAACATTTTAATACTTTTAACTTTAATTCCTCTCAAGGAATATTAAACTAACTTAACTTCAAATCAAGGTTATCATTTATATTTTATAGAATCTTTGATAAAAAGTTCAATTACTTTTTAAGAAACAACAAAAATATCCTCAATTTACAAAGCTCAAGTTTCCACAAAGCTTGTTAAAAAAATTGAAATCCTGCCGATGACCCTTGTTCTCGAAAAAAAACTCTAAAATGTAGTGTCTAGGCAATTTCAGCAAGTATAAGCGCTATCTCGTTCAAGCGTATTTAATGAGCTAACCTGTGACCCGTAATATTAAATGTTTGGTACATAGCTGCATCAAAGTATTATCCAATATTACAATATCGCTTTAACTAAATGAATATAGAAGACGAACCCAGTACGGACTCTTATGATTGCCTAACTATAGTAATCAACCAGAGATCTGCACAATCTTCAATCTTCACCAAAAAAAAACTCGACAAGATAATGAGGAAGAGCCGGTTAGATTGGGCTCAATTAGCATTTCCTCTATCCTTCGCCCTCGCCCTCCAACATATTTTACTGCTTCGAGACCCTACTTGGAAATTACCAATGGCCAAGCCGATGTCAAAGTCTCCAAAAAGTTTAGTCAATCTTCGTGTATTTTCATTATAACTGGAAGACTGATTGAGACTAATAATCACCATCTTTTCTTTTCGTTTTCAATACTGGTTCATAGTCAAAATATGCCTGAGCATTGGTTGACTCTCTCAGTTTTTGCAAAGGCAATCAAATATACACATATACAAATGCTTGTGAAATTGCTGCATGCATAATCAAAATACCTCGCTGCTAATGTTTAGTTCAAAGATTCAAAAGCATTAGGTTTCAAAACCATTTTAAGAAGAAAGAATTTAATAGAAAAATTCTGAACTTTGATACCTTAAAGTTGGACTTTGAGATTAGCTAGAAAAACAAATGTGTAAAGTATCATACACTAAGAAAAATGCATATTTTTTATGTTTCTTTAACTGCAGGATTAATTATGTGTCCCTTTTTGCAATGATATATTTCACAGCAACTGTACGATTTCTGAATTGATAGCTGTGACTTAATTATTATCACAAGAAGACATGAAATTTCAACCGCATTAATGTTTTGTGTCATAGCCAGGTAATATTTCAACCTTGTTCGAATTCACAACGCTGTCAAAAGTTTAATTCCTTGTTACAAGACAAGCACGACCAAATTGAATAATATGTCACTTAAAAGGGAAAAACCTTCCTTAATACAAAATACAATTCGAGTTAGACAAATGAAATGAAAAGATTTCGAGCAAAACCAGAACGGATTTAGTGTAAATCAAGATAACAAGGTGAGAAATTCCATATTACATTTCTGTACTTCATGTATGTAAAAACCTCATACGAATCACTTCTAGTCACGTCTTAATTGATACAAGCCACGTTAATTTTTTGCTATCCAACAAGGACTACTACAAGTAGTAGTGGTAAAGTGGTAAGCAGTGTAAAGCAACAAGTAATATGATCATTGCGAAAACAGCAAAGGTATGTTTGGTCGTTGGTTTAATTCGACAAACTAAAAAGAAGACCAACCGGAAGTATTAGTTGTATTGAATTGAAACGAAAAGTAAATGGCAATACATATTTTATGTATATATTTATTCTACACATATTTATAGCTACCTTTACATCTACTACGAGCAACCTGAATACCAGCTAAGCAATTTGCATCATCAAATTCCAACCAGATGGGCCGGTAATAAATTCCTTTGCAAAAATAGTGATAGTCCTTGACCTGTACAATTTCCTTAAGAAAATATCCTTGCAATAGAAAAACTTATTTTTCACTAATATCTTCCTAATTTTTCTAGCTTTTCATTTCATTTTCGAACGGAATTCATGCAATTTATATTTTATTAGCTCAATGAGTCTTTTCAAAATCAACGTCGACTTTCAGAAGCCATTGCTATTTGGTAGTAGCCCAATACACTCCAGATTCAGATACAGATATCACCTAGTTGGCTAGAGCCTCCCAGGATTTATCTAAGAGTTGCTTCTAACTGAAAGGGAATCTGATTCCTCACGTTTTACTTTTAAAAAATTGCAAAAAATTTGAACAAAGCCGTTGGTTATGTTTTCATGTTCGTCAAGTTTTAGCAACTTAGTTTCAACAATGTTAGATAATCCACCACTAAAACTCGTGAGGACTTTTTTGTCATATAACTTCTTTTCAGAGAAGAGTAACAAACGGCTTTTCCATTCATATTTTAAGTAAGGTATCCCATATCATCCTCATCTCTCATCTTCAAAGTAACTCCCTCCAACCTTTCAATGCAACGAATATCTGCTACCTTAGTATTTTAACAAGGCTTGCAAAAATCTAAAGATACATTTGAAGTCTACTCAATGCACCACGATGTTGAGTGATGAGATCGCGTTGACACTTGCATCCAGAACATCATTTATTATTTTAAATTTTATATGATTTTCATGTAACTATTTTTTACAATGTCTACTAAAGTTACTTTTCCTCAAAAACCACAAAACCCATTCAAAATCATCTGAATCGAAAGCCAGTCATGCGGATCTTTCTTTTTGTATTTTTAAAAAGTAAGGTACCCAAGTGTACAACAGGGGTTATATTGCAGTACCAGTGATCATTTTAAAATTCATATTTTCTTAACTCGAGAGATTTACTTTTCGGAAGTCCAAGTTTGTTTTCATACTTGAAAGTATGCCGATGATGCGAGCAGTTTTAAATGAAGTTTTAAATTATCAATATAATTTGGTTTTGAAAATTTTCTCAATAAATAAACTCATTTTTTATTGTAGTGGAATTAAACCATACTACAATTTCAAGGTCTCACTGCTTTTATATGGAAATTCGATGCAATAGTTATTGAAGTTGTTTTATTACAGGCAATAAAATTGACATATTTGAATGGTCATTGTTAAGAAAAGCAGTGATGAAAATAGCAGACTCAATCGGTGACGACAATATTACTTTATTTCCTTCAGGGTTTCACAAAATAGAAAGAATACATCTGCACTTAAAAAGTTAACAAAATTTCAAGCTCGACAAATTGAGACAATTACAGAGCATTGTGTAATCAATAACTATTCTATTATTAATTTTCTAAATCCTGCACATTTTTGAAAGCTGCAAGCATAAAGGATTCATAGACCTCCACGATGATAATAATAAATAGGATGCGTTAGTATTAAATCCATAACCCAAGGTGCATTATGGACTAAAACGCCATACCGTTGACGTCATATCCACTTAATAACCACATGCTTGGTTTGATCTAAAAACCAGATAATACGCAATCTGATTGTTACTATTACTGATAGGATTATTGACGAAACATCAGCAAGAAAAGGAGACAGTCTTTGTTTATGTGAACATCGGAAATTTCGCCTAATGCATAAAATTCCTCGAGACTCTAATTGGGGTGAAACCAGTTTTAGGGCTATGAATTAAATGAGATTGCTTTCTATCATACATCGCTGGTCAATAATCCCCTTTTGGATTTTTGTATTTCAGGCCGTTCATAAAGATGGTGATTCGGAAGAAAACACTTACTTCGAAATTCATCCAAAATAAGTGCTCACATCTACAAGCCTAAAGAGTTTTACAAATCACAATACAAAAAGCCTTTAAGCCTGAAATGATGTGTAATGTGTAATGAGCTTGTAAGTTTTCAACGCCTTGGGTCTATAGTAGATGATGACTGGAGGCATTACTGGAGTCTTTCGCTAAATAATGATTACTGACTCAAAAAGCCAACTAGTACAGATGCGTCTAATTAAGCCTCATCCACTCTACCAGAATTAAAGGCCGAACAAAATTGCAACTAAAACCAGACAAAAAAGGATACAGTAACCAATTTGCAGATCAATCCTTCAGTAGTAAGTACCCAACTGAAATACCTTTCAGATATATATTTCCTCAACTAAAAATCTTGGCTCAAAATTTACGAGCAAAGGAATGGACTCAATCACATTGTAGTGGTAATGAAATGGACACGAAATGAAATGAAAAGTAACCTGTATTTCTTACAGCCATTATTATTATTATTGCTCCGAAAGAAATAAAACTGGTCTGATTGGATCGAATTGAGAAGAAAAATCGGAATCCCGTTAAACTTAATTCTTAACACGTAAGAAATAATTTATTCAATCCACATACAAAATCCAGTCTCTCACCAACTAACCAACTCCTTCTTCCGTACTCAGTTTTTTCTATACCAAACAAATGGCTGAAGTAACGATCAATAACATTTTGCAATAATCCATGAAATGCACTTAAGTTCCTGTTATTCCACTCAGACTTTACATAAAAATGATCACTACTTTACTTAAGATTAGCTCCCTCCTATCATACATGTAAACAAAAAAGGGATTTTGCCAATGATGATGCAGCCTGCAGCAAAATCTTGTGTAGTAATAATAATGACCACCAACTGGATTAGCAACATTTAATATTGTCTACCTATCTATATTTTACAAGCTCTTTACACTCTCGTTATCTTTTGATGAACGTGAGAGAGATCATTTTTATATAAGACTACCTCATAAGAGAAAAAGCTTCCTAATGCTAATCCTAAGTATTTTATTCTGCATTCTTTTACTTCGTACTTTGTTTACGGAGATTACTTTGGTATGTTACAGGATCCTCTTACACTTTTACTATTCAGATAAACAGTGGGTTTGCATGCATAAGAATCTGGTATGAAATGCAGGGATGTTATAATAAGAAATTTTATTTTTATTGTACTTAAGTTCCCTCTGATTTGATTGATTTACTAAAGATATAACAATTCAGGATACTATTTTGAATAAAAGCTTTAAAAATCAGCAAGTAACAAGTTCATTTAAATTACCGGATATTTTACTGCTTCCATCGACACTAAATAAACCTTAATATGTAGACAACGTGAAATTCAAGGTATGAATAATTCCTATACAAGCACTACTACTACTTGATTACAATCCCTAACAAGAAAAGCACCTGAACTTGACACCATATGGGAATCGCCGAAATTGTTTTCAGTAATCAAAGATCACTTGATTAGGATGTATTAAATTTTATTTCTACTTGTGTCAACATCTCCTTATTGCATCTGGCCCTTGAAATTTAAACTGTTCGTATATAAGCCTAGTTAAACGGGATTGATTTACCCCACACATACAAAATAATAATTGAACGTTCAAGGTAAAGGTCAGTAAACGCTAATGGTGAACTGGACACCTCTGACTGATTTACTTTCTATATTTAGTTTGATTCAGAAGTTGAATAGCCTTAGAGAATAGAGAAAAGTTGAAAAGTCATTTTTCTTTTTCTTTCTTTGTTCTTTTTGCTCTGAGCCTTTAGATTTGTTCTTTTGTCTCAAATGGATGTCAATAGGGTGCCTTGTAATGACTTTCGATTGACTGAAATTACAATAAGATAAAATAATTGAATTTTGCAATCCACTGCATGACCACTTCTACTTTATTCTGCTTATTATACTACTACTGTTAACTAGCCAAATGCATTTCAATTTATGAGTAAGTGCTTAATCACCCGTAACTTTCTGGCAATGACCTAGTCGGTATAAAAATTACGTCTAGACGGAACAAAGATAAAATCAGCTGCTGAGATTCATCTCCTTTTTCTATCCATGTTTAACATCATCTCATTTTCTGAAGAAATTCAAAAAATGCCATGTAATGAAACCAAACGACGAACTAGACCACACAAAGCAATTTAAGACCCTTTTGGTGAATGAATTCAACTTAATTTATTTCCTGTCATTCTTGGTTTTACATGGATGTCCACTTGCTCCCAGAAATTACTTTTAATTCTTTTAATGCCTCAATTAGGAGTTTCTTTAGTGTATTTAGTTTTGTGATCCCGGATAGAAAAGTGGCATGTTCCACTTGTATACACGAAAAGTGCTTGGACGTTTGCAGTGTAATTTATTACTCTGAATATGATGCTTTAAGAAATTATTAGTGTGATTTAATATAAAGCACTATCTAATGTGTTATGGAGTTTCAATCTTCCGATGAAGGGATTTTATAAATGTTGTCAAATATCTGATTTTCCGAAATGTAAGTGATATTTTAAGAACATTCAGTTTCGTCCGTCTACGTCCTTATGCAAATTTTATCTATACTACAATACGATTAATAAGCCACCCTCCACAACTATTCTTCAAGAAAAGTTTTTGCACAACGTTAATTTACAAATTTAAAAAATATTATCCAAGAATAAATATGCATAAATTACTCTACCGCAACAACATGTCCGTCATCACTGTCATTCATCAAATTATGACCAATGTCAAACAACCGCAAATTGTTTCACGTTACATAGTATCCTGATGCTTGAAATTTAAATACCATTAAAACTCAATCCCTGGGTTTGTTCTAAGCCAATAATCCTTACTTTGATGATAAGGATAAAAAGGATAATACAAGAATTGAATAATTGTTGGATAGATTTACAATCGTGTGGTCGCTGGCCACTCAAAAGTTATTTTCATGGACACCAAACCTAAAATACCACAAATTGCTACAACCTAATGTTGATGAATCTATGTTTGTTTTTTACATAATGTGGCTGGAAGATATAATGTAAACTATATCTCATCTCTAATTTTCTAACTCATATTAATCTCAACTAAAACTGAATCACAATTTCATATAGATGAGTAGCTTAGACATCTCGAGGCATCCTAAATCAAAAAATAAGCAAGTTCAAACATAGGGCAACAAAGCTGCAAATAAGAACAAAATCATTAACATATTTTGTGAATGCTACTCTATTCCTATTAACCTGAATGAAATGATCATAATTGTTTTGTCCTTAGAGTTTTGACAAATGCCTTTAGGAAACCGAGGGGTAATCTATATAGATAAAAAACCAGTGCTGGTACTTTGTCCCGATTGCATACTTCTTTTGAACAGTTCAACGTAGAACGTAACCACATATAAGGTTCGAAAGAGAATTAGATATTCTACCAAAAATTTATTTGGTTTGAAACTCTAAGGGGGCCTACTAAGCGGTCACAGGTCAAAAACTAAATTTTTCTACCTTTTAACATGAGGTGGAGTTTTGGTAGATTACATAGAGTACATTATCACCAGCCACCACAAAAGCGCGTATTTTAGAGGACCCGAAGGAAGCTCAATAATGATAACACATTATTGCTGAATTCTCTGTGACATAGTCGCATGAACCACCAGCAGCCACCACGAATAAAACAAATACTACAATTTAAAAAAAGG
>JAQGBU010000334.1:0-34983 GCA_034698605.1 Isotoma decorata
AATTGAAAAAACTAAAAAGTTGTGTGATTGTCCTTTTAGGTTCATGAAAAGTGGAGCCAATACATTTAACACCTTCTCCAACACTCTACCAGGGCCTGATTCATTACAAACGGGGATAAAAAAATTCGGACAGCTTGCAAATCCTTCAAATATCGTTTCAGTACCCGAATCCCCAGTTAATGACCTGTATGATGCTGTTCAACCGGTTGACACACTCTGTAAGCATGGTGCAGTTCCTGTTCAAACTGTATATGGAACCATGGAACAAATCCCTGTTGATAATATATACAACAAGGCTACAGGAGCACTTCCAGTGAACTCATTATATGAAATGGCTTCATCTCCTGTCAGTTCTACTTATGATGAAGTACAAGCTCCAGTTGATTCCGTCCACAAAATTGCTGTATCTCCAGTTGGTAACGCCTATGAAACTGCTTCAGATCCAATCAGCAGACTTCATGATACCCTTAGAAGTCCTGTAGATTCAGTCTACAATACTGCTGAATCTCCCGTAGTAGGTGTTGTACATGAAACTGCTTCAGAACACCTTGGTAATGTCCATAATACCGTCTCAGCTCCAATCAGTACAGTTCATGAGACCCTTCGAAACCCTGTTGGATCCATTTATAATGGCGATACTCAACAGCCACTGGATAATGTTTATGAAACAGCTTCATCTTCAATTAATAACGTTTATAATACCGCTAACGCTGCAGACCTTCCTGTTCCAGTCCCTATTTCCCCTGAAAATATCATTTATGATGCTGTAGTTCCAGGCGACAAAGTGTATACCATTGCTGAAGCCCCTTTAGAATCCATCGTATCTTCCGTTAATTCGGAATATGATTCAGCAATCTCTGTCCCTGTAAATAGCATTTCCGAAGGTTATGCGAGTTATGCCCCAGTGGATGCCATATATGATTCCACAAGTCCAATCGAAAATGTCCCTGTTACTCAAAATACGGCGGAACCTATCTACAACCCTGCTGAAGGCTTAACTAGTACAACTGATGATGCTGCAGCTCCTCTAAACCCTCAAGTCGAATGAATTCAAATGCTACTTCATAACATCTAAAATAGATAAGAACAAACAAATACAATTGATGCACGGCAAGTAATAAATCTGTGAAGACTATAGGTAGGCATTTTTCCTTGCTATCAAAAGCATAAACCCAATCTGTGTCCTTTAATTCGTGCTTTTCTATCTAAATTCTTTTGATTCAGTTCAATTAATTCTGCAAAGCAAAACCACAGAAAAATAAAAATCTAATCATTTAATATTGACTATACATAAATAAACGCGAAACACCTTCTTAATGCAATCAATATATGCGAACTTATTTACGGCAGATTTACCGCAGCATTTTTAGCCTTGTTTCTTTCGTAAACTTTTCACTTGCGAAGATAGAATTCCTAAACGGTTATGGAAGTTAATCTTTCATCATCATGAATCATAAATGGCTGCTACTGCAGTGGGTGACTACAGATTTTCGTGGGTACTTAACTCTTACTACATTTTTACTTACATTCAGGAAAGATAATAATCATTAAAATGAAATGATATTCTTTATCATATCAAAAATGCACACTCTCCAAAAAAAATTACCTAACTGTATCAGATATTAAAGTTAATTTTTCCTGTGAATTTCGAACACTAAACTCTAATTTTATGAGGGCCATCTGCATTAAAATCCATATATCAAGAATAATATATAGCTATTATAAAGCAAAGTTAGGATTATTAGGATGAATTAATCTCTTACGCTAAATCATCCATAGTCCATAGTCATTAAAATAATCTCACTCTCATTTATCATCAATCAGTCATCACTCATCCACCTCCACCTTGACCTTGTGTAAAGGCAAACATTAAACGTTTTGTATAATATAAAAAGTAGACGAAGCTGTAAATAAATTTTTTATACAAGTATAACACAAATTGCCAATAAGCATTTAATTCATGAGGTACTTAACTGCGGTCTGTGGTGGTAGGTATTTTATTGTATTATAAATAAAGCAATAATTTTCTATATAATTTAATCAGAACTCAAATTTCATTACTTACTTAATACGAAGATTGAGACCTGTTAAAATAGCCTAACAAACAGGGCACTATCATTAAAAGTTACATTAGTAGATTGCTACATTATTGTATAGACATTTATTTAGCATTCTTTTGACTTGGGGTAATTGTCAAAAAACTAAATTAGTTGTAGTAAGTTTGCAAATGTGTAGGTTCAGATTCAATACAGATGGATTCTCATAATTATTAGTCATTTTTTTAGTCTTAGGAATTCCAGTGTATCGTGGTTAGTAGTATTTAATAGTCCCTTTCTCCTTTCGCTTGGTAGAGTGCCCTTTCTTCCGCTCAATGATGTAGTTATATTATAAACTTCAAAGTTTACTTTGCTTGACTAATCTAATATTAAGATATTATTATCTAGTGAACAATCGGATTACAACAGTTAGCTCAGAGACCTCAGGATCTGTCATTGTAAATGTATGTAACGTGTAACTTCCGGTTTTTGTGGCTTTCCTGGGCCTCTACAGTCTTTGATTAGTTGTTAGGTAAATACCAAAAATTAAAAAATGAATCAAAAATAAAGACGAAAGACCTGATATGAAACCTTCTTTCAGGGCTCCCTTAAGCTTTCTTTACTTATACATTGCACAAAGAAAATCCCATGACAGTGATATTACTGAGGGCTGATACCCTTTTCAATATGAATAATATCCAGGAGGTATTTATTCAAGTGATCAGGAATATTATTAGGATAGTGATACATAATAAAATAAACGCAAGGGAGGGTAGTAATTTCTATAACTAAATTATTGAGAAAGTTAAAAGTTTATAGGGGTTTTCGCCATATTTATGAAGGTCATAAATTTAATAGGAAGGGAAGGAAATTTATCCCTTTTTTGAAAGGGATATTAATACTAATACGGTTCAAATCAGGGAGGAAGCTAAGGTCATCGGTCAACGGTAGTTATTCTTATTTCTCACGTTGTATTCAATTGTTATCCTTTTGTATGGAAAGGTTTGAATAATACTCCTGTAGAATGTCCTTTAGGCGTAGAGGACTGGATTCTATACAATAGCCCATAAGCCCGTACATCTAAATCCCTTCGATATTCTAAAGAATACTATATCTTAAATACTACTCTTACGGTGGAATTCCATATGTTTTCGTTTAAGGTCAAAAAGTAATACATCTGTAGAAAAATTAAGAAAATAACTTGTTTTCTGATGCTATGTGATGGGATAGAAAGTTACTAAAGATAAGTTCAGAAAGTGTGTTGACTCCACGGGTCAATCGGCCTTGGAATTGGTCAATCGGGTCTGGGTGGGAGAGTTGGGCTTGGGACTGTAAGCAGATTACACATTTTTACACGTTAGAAAACGCCAAGTAGGAAGAAGGAAGAAAAGTTTTCAATGTGGTTGATGTATGATAATGGTGAGCCTGCCTATGATTTACATTTTTATCGCTATTGACTATTAACCATATACGATAAATGAAGCGTATATGACTATAAACATTCTCGATAGTTATGAGTGTGTCATATATGTCGTAGCTCATGACATGAGGAACGTAATGAGAGACGAGAGTTTGGGAACCAAAATTGACTACTATTTGATAGCGTAGTGCAGACATCGTGGTCCCCAATTAAGAGCATTTTTGAATAAACACAAATTATGTAGGCGTATGCATTATCTCGGATGATTTGATTCCATAAGCAAATCACAGAAGAGATTACAGTTTCATTTAGGAAATAATAAAAAATAACCATCGATAGACTTTCTGCATTTCTAACGCAAGAATTCTAACTTCCAATTTTGTAATTAGTAATCCACCAATCTCATGTTTTTCAAAGAGGAAAATGATAGAATTCTAGCATTTGGGTCGCGCTTGGCACTTCCCTATGCAGGGCTCCGAGCCCTGTGGTCCCAAACGTTTTCTCCTGGCTTCGGCTATTGTCTGAATTTCTGGCAAAAATTGGGAGGTCTGAGCAACGGCAGCCCTAACTGACTCTCAATTTAATAAGGTCAAAGATTAAATCTAGCTAGATAACTAATCAATCCTAACGAGCTTTCCAGGCAGTTATTCTACTTCCGTTTGTAGTAGTAGGGGTTCAATACTGAATCTACCTACTAGCACAGTAGTAGCTGGCTAACCTAATCCATTCCATACCGACTTCCTATTTTGCATTTATCAAGTTTTTATCAACAACGCAAAATTGAACAAAACCATGACAAATTAATACATGAAAGTATCGCTTTTAGGGAAATTGAATACTTCGTGATGAAAAAGACATCTAATCTAATCTGCTTTCATGAATGACCTTCTACAGTGCAGAGTTAAACCTCATTTAAAATTAGGGAGTGTGTCCGATTTGACCCATTATGGAACTTAAACTTCCCTTGACCCTAGGACCCCAATTATGAAAACAGATTTTGAAGGAAGTTGATTCTTTGTCTCTGAAAAGTTTAATCGGACCTTCATATGAAAGTATCTAAACAATACTTAATAACAATTCCTTGCACTTGGTCACGCCTCAAGTTCACATCATCACATTATTGTTTCCATCAGAGGCAACTTTCCCCGTCTGCCTGCCACAAGTAAGTCGGGCTCAAATCTCTATATCTTTGGTCTGGATTCGTAAGAACCTCAACATTCTTAATTAGATGTCTCAAAGCCTCCAGTCTCAAGACAAGTCTCAATTCAACAACACGTCTCAAGTTCCTTTCAAGTTCCATAAATATCTACATCTCTTCCTTCTTCCCAACATAACACCCTTAAACGCGGCTTTACAAGTACAAAGTACACACCGGCCACCAAGAAGACCAACAAAGCCCAATTCCATACCGGTCTGTCTGATCTCATATTAATAAGAAAACCCTACTGGCCAGTGTAGTACACAAGCCGCTTAGTTCTATTCTATTGAGAAAAACCCAAAAATCCAAACCATATTATAATGCAAGAGTCCCCTATGCCCTCTACTTTGGATATTTCAACTGCACAAGCTGCTTTTTGAGTTGCAGTGGGTCAAAAAATCTTACAAAATATTACGCTAGTATTAATGTGAAGGAGTAGTTGGTTATAGGCAACGAGAAGGATAAGAAGTTTACTACACAACACTCACAAACAGAGAAAAGTACAAGGCCTTGGGACGTATTTTTCTCATTCTTCGTCGTCTCCTTATTTTTACAATTTGGTATGTACTTAAAACTTGTTAAAAATGTATTTTTTTATTTGTTTGTTGTACTAAAGTAGTTGTGAGTTGTCAGTGAAGTACTAGAAAAAGAGGAGTACAAAACCCGCTTTATCTACTTATGACTTAGCAGAGGAAAGGCACTTCATTTTTGCATTTTTCAGTTTCTACAAGTTTCTGCAATTTATTATCAATTATCTAAACTGGTGAAGGAAGTTAAAACATAAAAGTTAAAGCGGTGCCGACGACTGGAAGAATTTGTTGCAGTTATATAATTTGTAATTCATAATTTATTTACACCAGGTTATAGGTGTTTTACTGTTGTTGATAAAAAGGGCATAGGTAACTTATCAGGTTGTTATTATTACATTGTACTTAATTGTTATTTTTAATAGAAAGTTTAAAGTTAGTATGTAGTAGTTAGTACCGACAGTTGACAGTCAACAGTTGACAGTTGCTGATCCTGTGCCTGGTAGATAGACCACAAGACAGCAGACGAATTTACCTATGACCTATTCTAAAAATGCTATTGTTTGTTGCTTGACTGATGTGTGATGAGTAGGTTTCAATAGATGATAGAGTAGAGGAAAAAATTCCAGTTACACTCACTGTTGAGTGAACTGATTAGTTTGATATTTGATATTGGATGGATGTGCAAATCGAATTAGAAAAGGAGAGTGCAGTGGAGAGAGCTTAGTTTGAAACGTTGAACTTGATCTTTGAACTTTAATGATGAAAGATTAATATATGTAATAGGTCTGAAAAAGTTTAGGTTACTTTAATTCTGCCATGCAAATCAATAATAACAATGTGAACTGTAGTATAGTTTTTTTATCTCATCTGACTTATTTTTAGTTGCTTTGTTCACTCACTGTTTATGTCAACTTTCGACTCTGAAGTTGTAGTAGTACCTTAAATGTTATGTATTCTTTCTTTAGAGCTTGTTCATTGTTAGGTATGAATAAATGATTAATTTCAGTAGTAGATTGTCAGTTCACAGCTGTTTCGTGTTGATGTTGTTGGTGTTCCATTGAACTGTCTTGGACAGAAGAAAAGTCAAAAGTGCCACAGTTGACAGTGTCAAGTGTGCAGTCTACACTACAGTCCACAGTCCGCCGTGACAGTCAGCCACCTGATATTTTTACATTTTAACCATGTATGAATGCAGAATGTAGTAAAAACAAATTATTACTGTATGATTGTATTAAGCTTAAATTACAAGCTACCTGATTAATTTATGATAGACATCATATATTCATCAAATGTCTGAAACAAACTGGTACTGTACGAAGCGTGTTATCTGATAAGAAAAAGGCTACTGACTGTAGGTTATCAAAACAAAGAGTAAATGTGATTTAGAAGAATATATTTTTGTGGATTTAAGAGCAACATAAAGTCAAATTTCGACTTGTGACTTGGGTGAATCCTAATAGTTTTAACATAGCACATAGATTGAAATATACACATCATCGATGCAACTTGACTTTCAACTTTACTGTGTTTGAAAATTAGCCCAGAAGAGTTGTGACTAATAAGACATTGGATATTGTCATCGGACAACGGTGGTCACAAAATGGGGCTCCCATCGTGGCTGAAAAATGACCTGTGGAAGGGATGGGATAAACATGGACGAAGTACATTGTAAGTATAACTTTATGATTTGTTGTCCACTCATAAAGCTTATGGAACATGATTGTTAGAATAGAATTAGCTTTAACAATTGTTTCCAATTTTTCAGCTTGAAAGAATGTGGAAAGTACATAAATGAATTAAAAGAGGAAGAAAAGGACAGAAAGAAAAAGGCCGATGCTGCTGAGCCTTCTGAGAGTATAATGGATGTAGACGAATCTAGTACTCAGTGTATTTTAGTTGGCCCAAAAGGTGAGTTATTTATTTCATATTTACTGCAAGTCAATAAAAATAAGGATACAAGTGTCAGGTCAGACCACAGATCCTAATTAAAATTTAAAGAACGATGGTAATTGATTGCTAATTTATTGAAAATGGTGGTATTTATTAACTGGATATCTTATTCTCGAACAGGAGAGCAATTTAAACAAGCAGTGTACCAGCTGATACACAAAGGCTGTCAAGGTGTTCTCAAGAAAGATCATGTTGTAGGTGTACTTCGGGAATTATCATCAAATCATCCTCATGCTGCCAGCGTGATTGTTGATGTGATGGTGACCCTAGATGAAGAAACAAGTGTGCGACAAGACCTTAGGGAGAAATTCATTGCCATTGTCCGAGCCACGGATGGGTTTTTCAACCATATGCTTACAGAGCGCATCAATAATGATAACCTTTTGGAGCTGGGAATAGTTCCGAATAAGAAAGTGTTCACCACAAAATTCATCAGAATCAAGACGAGAATCTAGTAAGATCGCTTAGACAATTGTGATGACTGCTAATAATCGTCTCCTATTATGGCGATATGTAGTGAAGTGTTGTGGATGTGGAAGTCATGCTAAATTATTTTTAATGTGGTTGTGAAATAGTTATAAGCAGCAGAAGTATAACTTGTGCAGAGAAGAGAGCGAAGGATATGCTAAACTTATTTCAGAACTCACACCGCCTTTTACCAGTAAAGATGCATCGCTATCAACTCAAGTTATTCAATGTCTGATTGGCAAGTTTTCATTTTAATTTTTTTTCACAAATGTAACCAATTTTAAGGAGTAATGTAAAACTAGTGCACACAATAATTTTTAAATATTATTTTATTATTTTATTATTTAAATCTTTAGGCCGTTTTAACTTGGATCCCAATAGAGTGTTGGATATTGTTCTTGAATCGTTTGAGTGCCAACCAATCAGTTCATTCTTTGTTCCTGTGTTAGAAAATCTGAAACCTGCACCTGCAACCGTTTGCGAAATTATTGGCTTTAAACTTCAGAAACAAGATGGTCCAGTAGATTCGTTGTTTCTCCTTACTGCACTCCTTCTACAACATGGAATTATTTCATTAGAAGGAATATATCCATGGGTAAATTAGTGAATACGTTTGAAGATATTGTTGACTTAAATTGAAGTCTTCGATATTTTAAATACGATTCCTTTTCTATTTTAGCTGACACCAGACGATAAATTCATTCGAAAAGACTGGGACCGTGAACTTAAAGATGCTAAAGAATATGCGAGGCGTTCCATGATAGTTACTATCAACAAGGATAAAGAAGAAGACCAGGATGATCTAACGTCTCCAGATGATAGGGTATGAAACGGACATACTTTTAAAATTTATTTGCCTAGTCATTATTATTACTATCTAAATATTAATCGTTGGTTGTAGTACCTGGATAATCAAAAATTCTGTCTGTGTGAGGCACTGCTAAGTATTGGGGCGTGGGAAAACGCTGTTAAACTAATGGACCGACTGCCAATGTTTTCATGCATTAGTAAGAAAAGGATTGCACTGAAAATGATTAAGTTCATAAATTACTTGATTGATCCTTTGTACAAAAAGTAAGTTTCCTTATGTAGCGTTAGCAAATTCCTACTTATAAGTATTTTTCTCTCGCTTTCATACTAAACAGCTTTTCTTGTGTATAATTTAGCGTCAGACGAATGAGTAAAAGTTTGGGGGCAAACCCTTGTCCGACTCTAATCAACACAGACAAGGCTCCAGCCCAAGTCAAAAGTTATGGTGAGCTTAGCAACAATGTGGAGATAATCGTAACTCTTGGTCCGTACATTTACCATGATCCTGTATTAATGTACAAATTGCTTCGTATCATAAAGTACTATTTGGAAAAGGTAAGAGTATAGCAGTGTAATATCCATTCATGTTCGACGACTAACTATATTTCAAGAATCAAGAATGTATTGAATTACTGAATGAATTCTCCGACTTTTTTTTACCTAGAATGCATTAAAATGCGGTCCATTGTACTATAAGTTTTTGACAATATTTGATGAGGTAATTCTACCTGGAACGTCGTTTCTAGACGCTAATTGTCCTATTTCGGAAGAAATTTGGAGTGTACTGCAGTATTACCCGTATCATCACAGGTATATTTCTCAGCAATATTTGTATTACAGCTTCTCTATTTTTTAACTTTAATTGACGGCGAAATATTCTTTTAGATTTCGATTGTATGGGTCGTGGAAAGGAGAATCAGTTTTACTTCTGCACCCATCTCTGCTAAGAAAACGAGTAGATGTTGTCAAGAAAATTAAACACTTAATGCGACGAATTTCGAAAGAAAATGTAAAACCGATGGGACGCCAGTTGGGGAAGTTGGCACATTCAATGCCAGCCGTGATATTTGATTATGTAAGTCATACTCAAAAACACAAGATATACAAATAGCATGCACGGATTTTGTAAAACATGAAATTGTTTTTGGTATTAGATTTTGTCTCAGATCCAACTGTTCGATAATCTCATTGCCCCTGTGATTGACGCCCTTAAGTTTTTGACGTCTTTAAGCTACGATGTGCTTGGATATTGTCTTCTAGAAGCCCTATCTCCGAGTCCTAATAATAGCTCAGGATCAATGTCGGTGGTATGTGGATATTCGTTATCATAATCTGATTTTGTATACTATGTTATATTTATTTTACATTGGTAAAATTTTGTTGTATTGATGCACAGATGTTAATGCCTAATCGTCCCAGAACCAAGCACGACGGGTCAACCATTGCTTCTTGGCTTCAAAATCTGTCGTCCTTTACCGGAGCGATATGTAAAAAATATGGAATTGAGCTGGTTCCATTGCTCCAATATATTTCTAATCAGTTAAAAGCGAAACAGGGGTTGGATTTATTACTTCTAAAAGAAATCGTACAAAAGATGACAGGAATTGAGGCTGCCGAAGAGATGACCACAGAACAGCTGGACGCTATGGCTGGAGGAGAATTATTGCGAGGAGAGGTGAGTAATAACAATACCAATTCCAAGTGTATTTTTAGACCTAATCGCTTTATGGTAAAAAGAATTCAATTTTCCAATTGATTTAGGCTGGGTACTTTGGTCAAGTTCGCTCTTCCAAGAAGTCAGGAGGAAGGCTTAGGGAAGCTGTGTCATTGAATGATCTTGCCATTACTTTGTGCGTTTTAATGGCCCAACAACGTAATTGCATAATTTATGATGAGTCACCGTCACTTCACACAAAACTTGTGGGAAAGCTGTACGATCAGGTAATTTAGAATTACACGAGATTTAATTTTCGATGCGTATTCTTAGAGTTAGTTATATCTTGATTTTTATTGTTTCGAATTTTGAAGTGTCAAGATACATTGGTCCAGTTTGGAACGTTTCTTGCCAATTCCTGCACAGTGGATGATTATGCTAAAAAGATTCCGTCTTTAGATAAATTAGTAGAAGAGTATCACGTGTCCCCGGACGTTGCGTTTTTCTTGTGGCGACCAATTTTTGCTTATATGATCGGGGTAAGGGAATATAAAATAAATCCTTGCATCATATTGCTATTCGGAAATAGATGAAATAATGTTTTATTTAATTGATTAAGGTCAAATACGATGAACTAAGACGAGCGGAGAAAGGTCATAAGTCGATGACGGTACTTCAACGGCAACAAAAGTACAGCGATGCGGCGGATCATATATTTGGTCCTGTATCAACAGTTATGAGAGACTTTTTTCCTTCCAAAACGTGGGAAGATATATCACCCCAGTTTTATGTCACTTTCTGGTCTCTCTCGTTATATGATTTGTTCGTACCGTCAGACGCTTATTCTAGAGAAGTTTCTCGAATCAGGCAACTTGGGGTGGTCGCAGGTGATAATAAGGATCTACCGTCCAGTAAGCGGAAGAAAGAGCAGGAGAGATGTGCAGCCTTAATTGAAAAGCTGCAAGATGAAGAACGGCGACAAAGAGAACATGTGGATCGTGTCATGGCAAAATTAAATCAGGTTAGTTCAAAATTAACCATTCGAGCATTCTTCGCTTTAGTCGTAAATTTTTCATGTTTTCGGGAAATACGTTTGATGTAATATTTATCATAGGAGAAGGACATTTGGTTTGCGTCAAGGACAGCAAAATCAGCCAAAAACGAAGCCGTCACTGCTTTTCTTCAGTTATGCCTGTTCCCTCGATGCATTTTCACTGCCCCAGACGCTCTATATTGTGCCCATTTTGTGAATATAATCCACTCTTTGTCTACTCCTAACTTCTCAACATTGATTTGTTATGATAGGGTAGGTTCCTACATTGCTTTTTAACAGTCCTATTCGAGCCATTTTGAAGCTAAGAAATGTTTTACATTTTGAAATTCCTAATAGATATTTTGTGATATCATTTACACTGTGACCTCTTGTACGGAGAATGAAGCAAATCGATATGGACGATTTCTCTGTGCCTTACTAGGAACCGTTATGAAATGGCATGGGGACAAATCAGTATTTGATAAGGTGAGATTTTTTGTCATTTGTATTTTTGGTAAAACATATACGGGTTATTTTTACGCTTGTTTGGTTCAGGAGTGTGCAAGCTTCCCTGGATTTGTGACGAAATTTCGAGCTGCAAACACAGCTATGACAGAAAGTAGTGATCATGTAGATTATGAGAACTACCGGCATGTTTGTCACAAGTGGCACTACAAAATAACTAAGGTATATTGAATTAAATAATGTTAAAAATTATGGAGTAAGATTTACTGGTTGGAAGTTGTAACGAAGGTTTCGTTTTTTAGTGTATCATCGTATGTCTCGAGTCTAAGGACTTCATCCAAATCCGTAATGCACTGATTGTTCTTAAACGAATACTCCCGTATTACCCGAAGGTTTCCAACTTAGCAACAGCTGTTGAAAGATGGATTGAAAGAGTAAGTAAAAACTTATCCTCCAACATGCAATTCATATCAGCAATTCTTAATAGAAAATTATCCACAGGTTCGTGGGGAAGAAAAAGAAAATCGTCAAGATCTGTTCGCCTTAGCTACCAGCTATATTGGTCAATTAAAAGCCAGATGGGGAACATTGATTTCAGAAGAAGACTTCCACCAAAAAACTGCACAAGATAAACCTGGAGGTGATAAAACGAGACCTAAAACGGCTTCTAAAGATAACGATCGAGCAGCAGCGGCACCAAAGGACAAACGAAAACCCGTTTCAAAACCTGAGACTCCTATTCCAGGCAGTCCAGTGGTGTCGTCGTCGTCGTCTTCTTCACCAATAGTAACCAGAATAGCCAATGGAACCATCTCGGTAGCCAACCCTGTTTCGACAGTGAAGAAGGATGTTCCAGTATCAAGTCCTGCACCTGCACCTGCACCTGCACCTTCACCTTCACCTGCACCTGCATCTGCTCCTGCTCCTGCTCCTGCTCCTGCTCCTTCACCTACCCAAACGTAAGTCAAGTCGTATGTTTAATTTTAATGCCAAATCTTATATAATCTTATATAATGAAGTTAAGCTTGAAATCATCATACATGCTTAATCTCAATATCATAAAACCTGATTACCAAAGGAAACCTAAGGAACCCGAACCTGAGAAGCCAGTGTTGAGGAAGGATTCAAGTCCCAAAGAAGTCAGACCGGTGGCAAACTCCACGTCTCCTGGACCTGAAAAACCACAGCATGTGAAGGGACCATCATTGGACACTTCAAAGGCAGAGGCGGTTCGACGCGGTGCAGATACACCTGATGCTGTCAGAGGTAAAATATTTGCAGTATATCATGCTATGAAAAAACAATTTCACAGAGTACTATATGAAATGTCTGTTTTTAGATTCGAAGAGACGAAAAGTGGATAGTTCTGCTTCCAAGGTTAGTATTCCGGTGAGGTCGTAACGAAAGACGGATAGAGAGCCAGGTTGAGGGTAAAGCTGCTTTGTTAGACTTTACCAAAGAGGCAGGGAGAAAGAGAGGCGTAAACTTCCTTCTCATGTGGCTTGTCTCGGTGGTACTACATACTATACTGCTGCAACTAGTTAATCTACCTATTTTGGAACTCAGCGGGCTGTGTAGATATCAAGTTAATTTTATTTGCTGAAAAGCGAAAAGTAATTGTCTTTCAAGTTGGGGCTCGGGAATATCGTAGCTGTTGAGAAAGAGGAGGAACGGGAATGAAGTGGACAGCGTTCAGATATTGGGCTGGAAAAGTGCACATGCTTCAATATCACTTCATTTCACCCGTGTCCTTAGTCCCGGCTTACACCTTCATTCCCTCCCACTGCTTTCTTTACTACAATCTGTAAACGTCTACTTGACATCTTTCCAAATACCTTGAATAAGGCCAAATTGAATTGCAAGTACAAATGTATAGCCTCTTTCCGTCTTTCCTGGACAACCTGTATTTAAAATGGCTAGCTTGTTCTGCTCATCCTCACTAAATGGATGAAGAATTCCATCAGGTTTAAATTAAGTAATATGGGGACAAATCCGAAATCTTAGGAGGAAAAGGCGAAAGAGAAGACCAGGAGAGTCAAGGTTCGAGAAGTGAAGGATGACCCGGTATCAGCGTCAAACGGAAGTGGAATGTCGATGTCGATGGACATGAGTATGGGGATCTGCGAATCAAGCGTGGCTACCATCTCCGCAATTGGACTGGATACTGGATCAGTTAATATGGTCATGCCCATCAATGACGAGAAAGAAAAGAAACGGGACAAAAAGAAGACGGACCGCAAAAGAGACAGAGGAGATTCATCCCAAGTGGAACTTAAAACGGAAACAAAACGAAAACGGAGCGCAGAAAATTACAAGTGTAAGTTTTACTAACTATCTTAAGATCGATTGAATAATAAATTCCCCACGTTGTAATTCATTTATTATTTTGACGTAGCTGTCCAAGGACAAAAATCCACCCGTATTACATTGATTGGCAATGGGGAAGTGTCAGACAAGGGCAGAAAGGTATGACGATGGTTTTATCAAACTTGATTTTATAAAAATTCGCAAGTCCAAACAGGTGGTTTTGTTATATATTTACTGTATATTTATCTAGGAGAGGGACAAATCTCCGCGACAGCCTAGTCGTGAGCGGTCGTACGATGCAAGCACCGCTGCTTCTAAAAAACACTCGACAAGGTACAAGTAGTTGCCGAAGCTTGTGATAACTGTCTAATTAATTTCTCCTACTGCTCATGGCACTCTTTTTAACCGTTGTTCTTCTTTTGATTGAATCAGTGTACTCCAATTCTTGTGTTGACGAACAGAACATGCTATTAACTTTTAGTGACTATTATCTTTGGACAGCATTTGCCTGTATACTTTTACCTTTTAATATATAAAGTTTACTGGATCACAAAAATATATTTTTATTATATTATGATTGAGGGATAATTAGTTAGATATCTGCATTGCAGATGAATGAACAGCGTAAAGTTAAAGTTAATAAAAGAGTTTACATTATTATTAACTTCATAACAGGATGATTAACTCTCATTATTTATTCATCGAAGTGCTATAATGTTTTCGTATCTTTTTGGCCTGATTTTTTTTTTTTGGAGTTCAAGAATTCACTGCATGGCTTGAAGCATACAGGCACTTTTGAAAACTAAATTACATCTTGTAGTAGTAGTCATATCATATCGGTCTGTTGGAATGAGAAGCTGCAAAAAGTGAAAATAATGGAACTCCATAGAATGGATAGTGTGGAACTGTTGCACTACGTAACTAAAAGTGCCTAACTGCTTTCAATTTAAAATGAAGTACTACTATCGTCCGAAAATTTCAGGCATATGCATCAAAATAAAGGGTTAACCTATTCAGGAAGCATTGCTTTAAACTTGCCCAAGCTCATCGACGAGCTAAATTGTGATTTCAACAATGCGATTTTCAGCAAATCAAAGAATGTTTACCATACAGATTTTGAGTTTTTAGAATAGTCATTGTGAAATCAATGAAAAGTAGTAATCTTCTCCAATTGTACAATCCGCAATCGGACATTCGTTAGTCTCTTAAAAATTTTTATATTTAGTTGATTAAATACTTATAGGTCGAATAAAAAATTAGCACATCCTTTATTCAGTGTTAAAAACTAGAATGTAGTCATTACAAGAAAAAGAACTTAAAACATTATTATGGCTCAAAGTATAAGAAATTATAGTTAACTTTACATGTTTTTAACACCTACAAACCTGAAGTAAACATGAGGGTACCAAGGAATTAGGTGGGTGACGTTTACGCTGAAGTTTCTTTTCTTGAAATTGGAGATCGTTTGACTCCTTCCTCTATTAATTTTGGCTCTATCGTTTTCTTTGTCAACTCAATATCTCTCCTCCCACTAGAACCAAAATATTAAAATTCGATATGGATGCTTTTGTAAAATATTTACATACAATTTGGCCTAAACACTAGTGTCTCATAAAACATTACCTGTACTCCTCGGCTCCATTAATTTCATGAGCATGACGTCTATTTCTTATGAAGCAGTAAATGAAAAGGGCGATTAAAAGAAGTGGGACAATGATTCCAAGAATTATTCCGGCCGTTTTAGCACTACTGACGCTCTCATGCTCCCCAGTTTCTGGATAAAATAATTTTGTTTTCTTGATTTAGCATTTCAATAAAACTATTAGTAATCATAATGAACATAATTTTATTCTATTGTATCTAGCTATTTTGAAACACACATGCAACTATAAAAGGGATTTAATGACCCAATGATGACAATAAGCTACAAATGTGCCATACTTGACAAAACAAACTTCAGTTTAAGTAACCTGACATTTTTTGACAACTTTGGCAGTGTATTTTAACTCTAGTAACCACTGTACGAAACAGAAGAGTATATTAAATGAGATATAAATATGCGAATAATGTATAAAAAAGATTATTTATAAAATTCAAATAATTATAACAAGATATTAGTTTAGCGAAAAAATAGAAAAATGAACTAAGCTATTGCACAAGCAAACAGTAATGAGAATTTCCATTCGTTTCTTCAAACAGAAACTTTAGGGGAAACGAATGCCTTATCTGCAGGCAATATATGAGGAGGCTTCTGTCTTGATGGAGTTGGTAGTCCTTCATCTTCAGAGGTGGAAAAGTCAACATTTTCACGGCCAGGAATTGGTTCTCCAGTGTAATAAACGCCGTCATAACGGGCAGGGTCTTTTATTGTTGGAGAACTTGTTTGTTGTGTTTCGGAAACTTGTGTAAGAGGAAGCTTAGATTTCTTTGGGGATTGTCTAGTTGATGAACGTCCTCCATCAGATCCTTTTCTACTTGAAGTTGACGATCTTGAAGACCTTGGCGAACCTTCCAAAGTCTCGATCTTTTCGACAGGAGCGGCTTGTAAAATTTTCATGTCTTGTTTTTTAGGCTCAGCAATTGGCTTTTCTAAAATCATAAGAGGTATGGGTTTGTGTTTTTGAAGTGGAGACGCTCTCTGCTGCTGAGATTTCTCCAAATAGTAGAGTTCAGGATCTGAATCTTCTTGTGCAATTCTTCTACAAAAGTAGATGATGATGAAAACAATGAGAATCAGTGGTACTAGAATTCCCATGATGATTCCTGCAGTTTTGGCACTTGTCACGCTGGCATGTTCACCCGTTTCTATTCCAAATTATTATTCTGATCAGTGTACCATGAGGAAGGCCTTATCTATAAAAGAATCTAGCGGTGCCTACTACACATATGCTTTTCTAAACTACGGTAAATTACAGCAAAAAAGCCTAGTTACAATTGAATAGGACTCAATCCTAGAAATCCCTCACAAATATGATCTGCAAAATATTAACATATAAGCTTTTGCGAATATATTTAGAAACAAAAATTATTTACCGATACAACGAGTTGTTTTTGCAGGGTTCCAATTCAGCCATTCCATTTCTGATCTACTATCACCCGATGTTGGCATATTCCATTCACCATTAGCTTGACAGACTCGTCTCCTTTCTCCAACAAGTACGAAATCAGGGTCACAGTCGAAATCTACCTTTGTTCCTGGTGTATAATAGAATGAACTCTTGCGTCCGTGAATTGGGGTCATGAGTGCACCACAGGATATAACTGTAGAAAAATTAAAACTGAGGTTAGCATTGAATTCCAAAGCTACAGGGAATTTATGAAGATGCCATAAAATTATGTTTAATATTTAATTAGTTACTTGGTTTGAGGTCACTTTCTTTCATGGAATGGAACTGGGATTGATAATACTTTGCCCAGTGACCATATTCTCGATTTAACGTAACGCTGTAGTCGTATTTGCATTGATAAGAATCTCCACAGAGGTCTTCGACTACAGCTGGCTTAAGGGTTCTATATAATTCAAATAAGAAAAAGTTTAGCAATTCCTCTTTACATTCAGCACTAAATATTTTGGAAGGAAATTTACTTACACATTATACGGGATGATCTGTTGTGGGTTTAAATAGAAAATGGGAAGAAAAAGCTTATCATTATAGTTGGAACTGGTTTTTCCATTTTCATGGTAAAACAACGAATATCCTTTGTCGTCATTTTCTTTTTCATCAATCGCCCCTAAAGTACAACGTGCATTTAAATATACGAAACCACAAACTACCTAAATTTAGCACAGAAATGTTTCCATGAATGCTTACAGTGAATCCCGAATTGGTTATGCATCAAGTCCAAACTATTGGTGTTTCCAATAGGACCAATCGAACCATCAGGGAGAGTAAAATCGTCTTCGATCAATCCACTCCAATTACCAAATAATCCTCTTGTTTGATTCTACGAAACAAAAATTGACGATAATTCTTGGGGTGGTCACAATTTTTAAATCAAATCCATTAAATTATCTTTTCACTCACTAAGAATGTCATCGGCAGGTAAACTCTCGCAGTCATATGCCCTTTGTTTTCAATGACCTCAACACCAGCACCCGACTCAAACATTGCAATTACGTGGGATTGATTTTGAATACTTGTAGGGGTATATACCGTAACACCTGATATGGAAAAAAGATGAATGGACTTTAGTTTAAAATTTTAGTTATTCATGTTTTTTAAAGGATTATTCTTTTCTCGGCATACCTGGGAAATACTGTATTTTTTGTGGAAATCTATCAAAAAAGATCCTATGGTGATCTACAATAACATCCAATTTATATCGCCACTGAGCATCTCTTGGGCGAATCCTTATCTCAACAGTGGCCGACTGGTTATCTTTAGCTGCGATGGCTGTAAGAACAGTAGCCCTAACTTCTCCATACTCATTGTTCGGAAGTTGCTCGAATCGACCTTGAATATCCAACTTTGTTCGATCCGTTTTGGTTTTTACAAGTACAAACTCTCCCTTTCCGTTGAAAGTATATGGTAATCCGTCAAATGTATAGAAATGGGGATCTCCGAAAACCGTAGCTATAATTTTATAATTTTAAATTAGATTTATGCTATTAAAGATTGTGGTAAATGGTGGATATACAACCCATCAAAACCTAGCTTTTTGGTATGAAAGTACATACCGACTCCAGGAGGTTGATACCCTACACAGTTTTGAGATGATCTTCTTTCAAAGCGGAAGGTCATGCACCACCAACTTTGCTCATGTTCCCACATACAACAAGGGAAGAATGGTGATATATCGTGCAAGTAGTGAGATAATGATGGAACCTATTCAAATATCATATCTTTAACTTGCGATTCTCATTTTTAACAATAATTAAGGTTATACATTAAACTAACTTTGGAAGCCTCGTTCCAAGGAATGTGCCCATAGTCGTGAGATCGCCCTGGTCTGCCTCCCCACTTTTGGTCCATTGTCATCATCAAGTACCCGTGGATGTCGTAACAACACTGTTGTCCAGCCCCAGATCGGCTGTAATCATAAACGATTCCAATTTTAATTACAGTTTTTACAAGTTCTCATAAATCTCAATAATTTTGTTTAGGTTTCATGATAAAACTAACGTTGGCATTGCTGATCGAACACAGTGCTTAGCGCCTTGATGAAGATGACAATTAGTAACTTTGCCATCTTTGTCGCAATTTGGATCTGGTAGAAAACGTCCTTTGTCTGCTATAGCTTGGTCCAACATGCAGGGACATACTGGCAACTTCAATAAAAAATATGACATTTAGAAATAGCTTGCACACAGTAAGTCAGTTACTGAAGTAATATAAGTACTACTGGTATTACATCTCCAGCAAAATTTTTTAACAGTCGATCTCGAACAATCCAATTTTCACACATCTTTTGACTCCATCCTCGGCCAAATTTTTCTTGCCATTGTGTTCGCATATACCATGCAAGGGGGATTGGTCGACTCCAAAGAATGCTGGGTAGACAAATAATGTTTTAAGTTAAAACAACTAAAGATTTCTCATTTTTACACAGTGCTATCTTTGATATAGGTAAGTATATTACGGTTCAAAGGGAATTCCTAAAGCGTCACTTGGATTAGTTATATTGACAGTTACTATTCCTATCTCCAACTCTCTAGCCCATGGAGTTTGTTTTCTTTGAAAATCTTTAGGATTGATCACATATTCGCCATTGTTAGGGATTGAATCCTAGAAAAAGAGCAATTCATTTACTTACGATTCTAATTTTTTAATCTTTTCATATTGGGATGTATAAAACTTACGGCAAGTGTATCAATATAAACCAGTTCGGGAGTAATTGTATTTTCTCTGTAACCCCATAGAGTTATGGATACTGGAGTGTTTGCATCCAGAGTTAAATTTTTATAATCCCATCTAATTGTAACTTTCTGAGGGTTTGTTTCTAAGTGATCACTGTCCGGAAACTTGACAAGCTCAGGGGCAGTAAATGGTGTTTCCACCAGGAATTTCCCTTTCCAATGTAAGTCATTACTTCCTTCTACCTCCACAAAGAGATCAATATATCCGGCAGCATACACTCGAGGCATTACACAAGTGGCTCGATTTTCACTAATTACTGCTCCTGCAACTTGCTGAGTGTTGAATCTGTAATACACAGTTCAGTTTTCATATGGAATTAAGGAAATTCATGAAAGCTCACAAGTTCATTTGAAATTTTTCACAATAGAAATTAAGAGTAATTCACTTCACTTTAATTCACATACCTGCAAGTAATTTTCTTCGTTCTGTCAAAACAAGGGCCAGTAACGTTAACTATAGTACCACCCAACATATTGCCACTTTCAGGGGCAAATGTCAACTGCTGCCTGTGCGCCGTCATGTCATCTATGTATTTTTAATAAATAATCAGTAAAATATTTTTACACGTTCTCCCTTCTTAATAAGTCCCACATACATAAAAGATCTTTAAAACTGAACCCAGAGTTACATAAGTTTCATATACATGCATTATAATGCAGATACAAGTTTACTGAAAAAATTTAGACCACTCTGCATCATGAAGAGATTAGTAGCGGCCGTAGATTTCTATAGATTAATATAGATAAATGCTACTATTTTACTTACACAACTCTGGAATGCATTGTCCTGGCATAATCTTTTCATCAATTCGGAAAATATGTCGACCAGGGAAGTTGTTCACGTTTCCACTTGATAGAAGATTTTGAAATTTTGGAGATTGGGAATAAGGTTTGTATTCGAATGCTCGGGTTCCATTACCAGCGTTGAAGCCAATCTGTATAACAGTATCAGATTATTATGCACCATAAGATCATTCCGAAGCGTCTTCTTGTCATTCAACCAATTGGGGTCTACATGTGTTCTCATGTCATTCCATGAAGAAAGGGAGCTATCTATAATTATGCTAGGTGAATAAATTGATTAATACTTACGAATGCTGGAGTACCCCCAGTGCCATCCTCAGAGGAACCTCCAGCTTCAGTATGAGTCGTCCAACCGATATGTTTATAGTTGAAAATCGCATATGTTCTGGTTTCGTCCGTAACAATTACAGATTGGAATGTGTTGGTCTGTTTAAAAAAATATGCATGGTAGGCAACAGAAATTTAATTAATACTGTAATCTAGTATTTAAAATCCTACCGTTTTACGGGCGTGAATAGTGCCACCAGCAAAGGAAACATTTTTCCATGTAGTTAAAATTGCATGTCGAGGTTCGAACCATTCTGCTCCAACAATACCCTCTCTAATGTCCCATTTTGTGCGTTCTCTAAGTTCCACCCCTAGTTGATCTGTCCGAGTCATCAAATCTCTTTCCACTCTACATTTCGAAAACAATTGGAATTTAGAAGTTTTGATATCTGTCAAGAAGAATATAAAATTAAAATAACGTATCCCATATAATTTTACCTAAAATAAACACCAGATTTTCGGTCATCGAATTCATCCCCATTCAATTCTCCTATTTTACATTTGGAATAAAATGGGCCGATGAAACTTGGATCGGCTTGCTTAGGATACTCAACAATAGGAAATTCCAGAGGAAAAGTAGGGGACAATGTAGGCCCATCACTAAATGCCAAGTAGCCATGAAGAGATACCTTGAAAAAATAAAGAATTTTCAGAACCTATGCCATAGAACGGTATTTGAATACTATAACAATGAAAATATAATTGGATTTTGTCCTTACCCATGTGTAATTGAAACCCATGCCAAAAAATGGTAGAAGGAAAGTTAAGGCTTTAGAAACCTGAGGGGTGTTATCCCGTAAATTTTTTTGGTAATCACCATTATCTTCTGAACCCCCTAAAATTTAAGATGCGATCATTCAATACTCAAGTGTTTTCTCAAAATATTTGAAACCACAATACACAGAGAGCAAACAAAAGTAAAAGTTACCTCGGTCATAGAATGGATACAGAAGTTCTGTTCGGATTAGCCTTAGTCTGTCGGGTGTCAAGACGTATGGTTGCTGTGCCATTTGTCGCCCTGATTGTCCAACATCTGGATCCACTCTTGATCTCATGGGGTCGATATCTAAAATTGTAAAATTAACCTTTAGTAGTTGTCTATATTCTTTAATTTTTACTTCTAATTGGTGCATTTGAAAATGAGCCAAAAACAAGCGTTCCTTCAAATATGTGTTAGCGATAAACAGTATGGGATTTGATTTTTATAATAACAATTAAAGTTTCGGACATGAAATGTTTTTGAGAATCTTGTATAAAATGTGTAAAAAGAGAATGCGTATAGTTGTAGTGCACAGTAACAATAATAATTTATTACAGATAATACAGAATGAGACCCACTGCATGGGTACATTGTGGTACTCACCCCATAATGACAAAATGACGCATTTTATATTTCAAACTAAACTTGACATTGTCGCTTTGTATAAACAACTACAATTTTTGATATATTTGACTCACTTAAAGGGAAATTTTACGATTAAAAAAAGGGATTCGCCACTTTTCAATTGACTATCAAATCAGTGTTGGCATTCTAAATCAGGTAAATTAAAATAAGATAAAAGTAAAAAAATCCCACTTAGGATTCTACAGCTCAAAGTAACAACAACCGCTTATAGTCCACACCATACCCTATGACGATTGATTAATGGCACGGATACTTCAGGATGGTTGATTTCTACTAGCACGGATCTCATAACAATGTTCCAAATTCCAAACACCAAGCCCATGGAACTTCAATTCATAAATCATTTGTGAAAGCAAGCTAACTCCATACGTATTTAAAGTTCAAGCTAGCTTATTAACGAAGTTCCAAGCAACAATTTTTCAATTATATAAAGTTATGAATAATCCGGCCATACTCTTAATTCAGCGTATCGAAATTATGTTTCCATTGCATTTTAAACGTTTTTAAAAATTTCAAAATCCATTCATTGTATTCCGTATTATCCGTATTATCCAAACCACCGTATAAGGGACCTCATATTAGAAATTTATATGGATCTATCTAGTTTGATAAGCGGGTGAGTAAACGGTTGGTCTTTCAGCTAAAATGAGGTGACCTCATTTTTCCTTTATCAGTGAGATAGGAATATCTTCGACGGTTAGGCTTAAATCAACATAGGTGCGCCGAATACTGATTGCCAAAAAGGGGAAAACAAAGAGCATAGGATTTTTCTTCAGCTTCCCAATACAATAGTAGTTTTGAGTTTTTTGCTTTCAAACTATTTTAGCAACACTCCCTACCATAAACCTCATGGAAGCTTTAGTGTTCTGAAAATGCCTTATAAACTTGAAACCCTTTTTGTACTTATCTCACCTTGCCAAATGCCTAATCTCAATTTCCCCAAAATGTTAATTTTAGATGTATTTTGTAAATTAACCTCGGTTTAAGATATGTTTCCATATGCACTTTAGTATTTATAAATCACGCTGAAAAGTTAATTATTCTAATGAGTATAATTTTTAAAAAACACTTACTTATATATTCCACATCTTCATTGATCCCATTCAAGCCTATAAGCAATGTAAAAAATGCACTGCAAAACAGTGCAAAATGAAAAGAGTTCATTCCTTGCTTGGGTACTTATATTAAACACTATAATTAAAAACTTTTTAACAACTATTTAAAAAAAACTAAAACCCTTCTAGCAGGGTTGGAAGATTCAATGGACTTTACACAATTCACAAGCAGTATTTATTAACGTTGGAGGAACAATGATTTCTTATGGTGTAATGAAGAGTTTTGAGGACGAGCAAATGCCTGGATTTCACTATTATATGAAAGAAGTCAAGTGGAACTGAACGATGGTTTTTTAGCATTAAGTAGGTATTCTGTTCGAGATAGCTTATCTTAAAACACCTCCCAGTGTTTATCAAAGCATCAAAGTATTAATCATCATACTATGTCATAAATATTGTAAAAAAGCAAAAATGAGTATTGATCATCATCATCATCCTTATTATAATTATCATTTGATCATCATCACTCTCGTTTACTTTACAGACTTTTAGCAGGGGAAAACTGATAAGAAATGTTATTACAACAGAAAAATTGGGAATTAACAAGAGATGTATAATATAGAGAGCTCAGAGAACAAATACTTTTTTCGCAGGAAATGTATAACTCATCCATCCGCCATTGACTAATACTAATTTACGCCAGGTCGATACTCGACACATGAAATCTAATCTTATCTTGTTCAAAGTTTTGTTGAAGGGAGATGAAAAATACGTTTAGCAGAATCGTTGGAAATAATGGGAAATGGGGAGATATAATATAATATTTATTAAACGTTACAGTATGCCTCATTTAATTCCATTTTCATTGTTTGTGTCCATGTATTCTGGCAGATATTCCAAGTAAAATAGAAGACCATGATGAATGAGTGAGTCAATCAGGAGTCAAGACAATTTATTTATAACCAAATTATAACACTTTTTAAGAGAAAGAGAGTGGAAATGTTAAAAGAAGGCCAATTTTTTATGTATGCTACTGCTATGCTGTCATGATATGAGCAAATTCTTAATTTTTTAATTTCATCTACAGCTTTTAAATTCCCTAAAAAGATTTAGATTGAGTAGTTTAAATGGTTTATGATCAAATCAAGCTATGGATATTTCATTACACACATTAGGCATGATAATTTTTAGGGATTTGATTTTATATAGGTCGAAATCTAAAGATAAGTACAAAATAAAGTTATTTGTTTCCAACAGAGCTTTGTTGGTACTTTTTTAATTGACCATTTTCATTTGTGCCATCCTTGTATAAAACTTTATTTCACCTCAGTCTACCCTGTTTTACCCAAAAGGCTTAACATTTGCATTTAAACAAGGTGTGCGGGTGATAATTTATCACCCGCACACCTTGTTCACTGATAAATGAGAATGAGATCATTATTTTAACAACCATGGCATAGTTCATGAACCCATTATTCTAGGCTAGTAACCCTTCATTCCCTACTCGTGAACTCTCTTACCCGACTTCCATTGGAATGGGAATGCACACACGGGTTTCTCGTAGTAGGAGGATGACCCAGTAGGAGTAGGAGTGAGCATTTTTAGGAGAAAAGAGCAACAATGAGAAAGGGAGTAATGACTTGCTTTTACAGACAGTGTTTTCTTCATTAAGTACTTCTCTTTCCTCATTCTTCATTTATTCACTAAGGAAAGTGGAAAGTGATAAAGTGGGTCTGTGCTCTGCATATTTATAAAGTGCTTAATTAAATTATTTTTAATTAATAAAAATACAAGTGGAATCTTTGTAACTAGGAAAAAGGTAAGCCCATAGTTATTCTCTCCTATTAAACTTAACTGTAGGTTTCTTGTAGGGTCCATAAGCCAAAATTTAGTATCCAATATCTTCAAAAAACTGGCCTTATTCACTGTAAATTTTTCATCTCTGCACATGGATGCATGATAATTTTAAGGGCTGCATGATTTTAAATGGCAGTTTGAAATCTGAAGGTAAGTACAAAATAAAGCTGTTTGTCTCCAGCAGAGCTTTGTTGGTACTTTTCTTATTGACCATTTGCATTTGTGCCCTCCTTGTATAAACTTTATTTCACCTCAGTCTACCCTGTATTACCCAAAAGGCTTAACATTTGCATTTAAACAAGGTGTGCGGGTGATAAATGAGAATGAGATCATTATTTTAACAACCATGGATGATTTAACCTAAGAATTCATCCCAAGTTTGCTTAAATAGCTATTACCCTTGATATGGATTTTGATGCAGATGACCCTCATAAAATTAGAGTTTATTGTTTGAGATTCAAAGCAAAACTTAACTTTAATATCTGATATGAAGTTAATTTGTTTTGGAGATTGTGCATTTTTGATAAGATGTAGAATATCATCTCATTTCAACTATTATCACCCGTCGTGAATGTTTTGTAAAAATACAATAAATATTTTAGCTCTTAGCATAATAATGACAGTATAAAATGTTCCGGAAGCTGTTTTAATTTTAATTTAATTGGATTCAGAAGGAAGGGATTTTATGTGTATTTCATGTATATTCAACATTCAATGATACTCCTCTTTTTTAAGTTGGTTTGCATAATAGAATTGATGGTAAATCAGCTTAGGGTATAGAGATAGAGGAGACAGACTGATTTCATGGGTGTGGAAGATGCATGGCCAAGTTCATGAACCCATTATTTTAGGATAGTAACCCTTGATTCCCTTCTGGTGAACTCTCTACCCGACTTCCATTGGAATGGCAATGGGTACACACGGGTTTCTCGTAGTAGTAGTAGGAGCCAGTAGGAGTAGGAGTGAGCATTTTTAGGAGCAACAAAGAGAAAGGGAGTAATGACTCTGACAGACAAGTGCTTTCTTCGTTTCTTTGGTTTTCTCACACTTTATTTGCTCTTTAAAGCTCGGTTAATAAATCCCATCTTTGTGACATAGTCTTGTTGGAAACTCATAATAATTAGTCTTCGTTTATTATAATTAGTGTTGAATAACCCGAGGTAAGTCCATAGTTATTCTTACCTATTAAACTTAACTGTAGGTTTTTTGTAGTGTCCATGAGCCAAAGTTCGGTATCCAATATCTTCAAAAACAACTAGCCTTGACTCTAAATTCATCAATAGCATTTACCCTAGTTGTATATTATTTGTTTATACACCAGTTTGAAATCTGAAGATAAGTACAAAAGAAAGTTGCTAGTCTCCAGTCCAGCAGAGCTATGTTGGTAATTTTGTTAATGAGCATTTGTCCCATACTTGTATAGAAATATATTTTCACCTCAGTCTACTATGTTTTACACAAAGTGTTTAATTATTGCATTTAAACTAGGTCAGAGGTGGATAGGTGATAAATATGAATGTTATATTATTTTAAAGACCATGTATGATTTTACATAAGAGGGCAATTCATAGTTTTTATTCTTGTTTGTGTTACAAATAATAGTGAAACTTTGAGTTGAGCAAAATTTATGTTTTCTTTTTCTTATCAGTCTTGTAAATCTAATCTCTATCATATTTTTAGAAACAAAATGGTCGTAACACTACGAGAATCAACCCTCACGAAAAGGCTTGAGTCGCTTGCTCGCGAAGAAGAAGGAGGTCAGCAGACCCCATTGCAGCCCAGAAGAGCTTTAGGAGTTGATGGTGGTGGTGGTGGGACAGCAGGCGGCAACGGTGGTGGGGGTGGAGGCGGGGTTATTGTAGCGGAGGATGGTAATGCTGTTAGGAATGATGCAGTTGTGCGCAAACTGACGGAGATTGTGGGAGGAGTCCTTGAGGTCGTGCATGGAATGGTAGGATTGTTGGACCGCTTAGAAAGGGGTCGGATAAGAGCTGACCTAATTCAAAATAGAATGCAAGAAAATGTTGGTCGTGGGGTTCCAGAAGCCCCTGCTAGAGCAGATTCAGCTCGTATTGAAGCAAACGATACATTTCTGGCCGGTGTAGTCATTGTCGGATTAGCGTTTTCTGTTGGTGTAGGTATGGGGATGTTGCTAAACAAAAAAATGAAATGAAAAGTGAATCAACAGCATAAGATATTATTATTTATACTTGATTAATTTACTGAAAGGATTTAATAAAATAACTCTTTAAAATTTATTTAAGTTTCTAATAATATCTATTATTTTATTGTTTCTTGCTGCAACAATCACATTAAATTTTAATGAAGTACTTTCTCTGATGAAAAGCGCAGTTAGGCGTAAACAATTATCGTCTAAAAAATCTTTTGGAAGGTTCACGAAGATAATTATCCTTTTTGGTGATATTTTCATACGCTGGAACCCTTGAAACGTCTCCGAGTGCAGTCAGTGAGGGTTTTGACAACATCATCTTCTTTGCTAATGATGTTAAGTCTCCTTCCGTAACTTTTTCTGTTTGAATTTTCAAATAGACAGCAAACCATTTTAAGCATTTCTAACGAAAACAAAAAGAAGGTGTACGCAATAAAAATTCTTACCTATAAGTCTCAAATACTCTGTAGGTTTCTTGTAGTGTCCATGAGCCAAAATCTGGCGTCCTATATCTTCAAAAACAACTGGCCTTGACTCTAAATTCATCAATAGCATTGACTGCAGTTGCTTCTTGGCTCTCTGAATTTTGATATAGAAAATTAAACCGTATATTAACGTACTGCCTTTTGTTTTTAATTTATATTTTAATTTACAGCCTGATTCTTTTACATCAAACTCTTCTTGCTGTGGAGAGCCAGTCATTCCATGAAATTCTTGAATCAGCACTTCTGTCAGGTTTCCCATGTATTCCGGGGGTGCGCTTCCGTAGATACAAAACAGACCGGTGTCTACATAAGAATTGTTATATGCTGTGGCGTTGTAGACCCAATGTTTGCTTCAAAACCAAAAATTATTGACAGATATTAATGAAATATTATGAATAGACATCTATGTTCCTCAAATTTCGATCATTGAAAAAAGTCTTTACTTATTCAAAACATTGGTGTAGAGTCTAGAATACATCCCTTTGCCAGGGCCACCTGCACTGAATGAGCCTCCACCTCCCATCATAATATTAAGCACGCAAGCCGGAATAAACAAAGGGTCGGAATGAGACACTGATTCTAAACCTAGAGCCATGTGGGTTAATTTAGGTACCGGCATAGGCCCAGCATTAAACTGACCGAAATCTTTCTGTATCTGAAGAAATAGATTAGATCATTGGCATTGCGTGTCTCGTACTTTCATTGGCAAAATGTAATTTTGTAACGGTATAGCAAAAAAACCTTTAACTCTCCTCCAGTGTAAGTCGCAGGAGGTTCCATAACAGACGAAGATGTAACTCCTTCCTCTGCCCATGTCGACTTTTCGTTGGAAAAGTGCTCCTTGACAAGATCAACGAGTAAAGTGTGCTCAACTCCTACTCCCGAGATTACCATTCTGTCGGGACGAAAATTTGCACTCATAAATTGCAGTAGCTCTTTACGTGTAATGGCATCAGTGTTTTCTAGTGGACAATATCGGGGATATCCCAAAGTGTTGTTGTTCCAGGCTGCAGCATGTAGCATTTCTAAAATAACTGCCTCTTGCTCTGGTCTCATTTGCATATCTTCAATCTCATATGAAGCAGTTTGACGCGCAGTCTGAAGTTCATCCTCGGTAATTTTTGGCCTCAAAACAACATCTGCCAGTAACTTCATCAACCGTTCAACTCCGCTTACCTCAGTCGAAATAGCATACACTGTTGTATCTCTAAACAAATCGATTTTCAATTTTACTAAAATTCCTGAAAATTAGCTCTTTAGCTCATCAGCAGTATACACACAAGAGGATAAAAATTACCTAGAGGTCTGAGAATCACAAATAGCTCCAAATGCCTCTAACTCTTTCAAAACATCGGCTTTGGTTGGAAAGTTTTGTGATGACTATATTAGTATTGTAAAAACAACAATCAGAAATCATTGGTACTAAAACTAAAACCACGCCATTTTTTTAACATTCAATATGTCTTTTCATACCAGAAACCCCAATTTCTCTGCTACGTGTGATATTCCTCGAGTAAAGCCAGTCTCATATCGTGATCCAGATTTGATACTCACACCAATAGTGCAATACTTTCCATGTCGAAGTTGTGATCCAACACGAAGCCCATTGTCCAAAGTGGTAACCTTTGTTTCAAAAGTTAATTTCTCAGCTTTTCCAAACGATGGACTGTCAACTCCTGGAAAAGGAGTGTCCAAAGGTATCCTTCGAACTTTTGACCGAGAACTCATTGGTACTTCACTTTCGTTGTGTTCAATCTGACTAGCAGTTGCTGTTGAAGCTATAAAAAATAAAAATAGTCAAAAATACAATTGTATAATTGCTCTGCGTCAACTTCTACTTGATGTAGCGTATTAAGATTAACTATGTACACTAAATTAACCAGCATACCTGACGATTTCTGTATTGTTGAACTCAACGCTGGCTTAGCCCCTGGGGAAGTGTCTCCACTAGAAGATTTACTAGTTGTAGCATATTCTTGACATCTCGACGCTGAAACAACTCTGAGCTTACTTGAAGATCTGCAGAATTGTTCTACTCCCTTTTTGATTTGATGCATTTTGGTAAAAATGTACAGACAGATCTATTTTGTAAAAAAAGTTGCCATTTTAGAAAGTCTCATAACCTAATCAAAGTTTTAATAAGTTTTACAATCAACAATTCTGACAGCCCTTGAACATTGAAACAGATTCTATAGTCAGTCAGTAGTAAGTTGTAAGTTAACTCAACTAGTCTAACTACCTTTCCTGCTTTCCAAAATTCCAACTTAAAATATGAAAAATATTAAAGCGAAAGGATTGATACGTTGAGGCTATACTCAAAAATAGATTATCAACTTATTCCCTTTTCATTTCTGACTTTGTATTTTACACAGGTGGTAAAAGCTATGATGTTCACCCAAAAAACTAGAAAACTGCAGACCTGAGTACTAAATACTGACTGTAATTTCAACTGACTGGATGTCACTGACTGTCACAGTGATTCAAAAGAACTTGTCAACCAAATGCTCATTATGCCTTACACCTTTTTTGTCGATACACACAAAAACAACTGAAGACCAACAGTAAACAAATTAAGTAGTGTCAAAGTGTCAACACAACTACAAACTAGGACTGAGGGTGTGTAAGGCCAAAGGTTGAAGGTTACTCTTGTTCTTTTTCACAAGCAATTATTAATCAAGACAATTGCTGACTTGACAAATAGAAATATAGTGAAACTCTGACTTGAACATGGTTTTTTATCAGTTTAAAGAGTCTAATCTTGAATCTCTTTCTTATTTTTTACACACCCTTGAGCCTCCTCCTTCATCCTTTGCCCCTACAATCAAGCCTTGAGGGCCTTAGCTTAAACTACACAAAGCACAAAGAACAGAAAGGGAAAAAATACCTTTGTTTTAAGTTGCGTTACTGAACTTTATAAATTTTGGGTTTAATGACAAGAAGATAAATGCAAAGATTAATAATTATTATTTTGAGGATTTTCTAAAAAATACTAAAATGCGACTTGTCTCATTCTGTGATGAAATTTTTATATATTTACACTAAAGAATGATACGGATCTAGCCATAGACACATGGGAATTTATTTGACTTCCCGGTCGGTGTGGCTCTCCTAAAAAAATATCAAGAAAAACCCTCGACAAGCGGCAATTCACTTTACATGCTCATTGTCATCATAAAAGCCCATCAGCATTGAAGGCACAACGGACAATGAGATTTTTTTATGTGGATGTTTTTACCTCGACCCTGTTGGGTTTTTTCAATGAAAGTAAATGAATTGAACATTATCAGATTGAGGCACAGGAAATCCCCACCACCTGATTGAAGGGTACTAGACTAGAGGAGAGGCATTTGCATAGGTTTCCAATTCCAATATCTATTATCCAGTTTGCCACTTTTTTAGCATGTCTCTGATGTGAGATTGTTTGTGTATAAAAGTTGTTTTTAATAATTGTTTTGTATTTGTTTTTGTTTGAAGAGGTATAGTTAGAAGTGCAATTGCGAAGTGTTTTGGGTAAAAGTTCAAGGATTACAGATTAAAGGGTGAAGGTGAAGGGAGGATAGAAAAGGGAGTGTGGGTGGTACTTGTAGTGTGTAGTGGGTGGAGTTGTGGGGATGGCTGATTGAGATTTGGTGAAGTTAATATGTTTGGCGTCAGTTAGGTCATGTAGGTCATAAGTCAGTTGAATGAATGAACAATGTCAAATGTCAAATGTGTAATAAATTAGGTTTATTACTATTATTACAAAAATTTCATGCATCACAGCACACAGTGCACAGAGCTAAAGAAACTTGAAGAATAAATTTTCAAGGGTATGTTTTTGAAGCTACAAAAGGATAATGTAGAAAAAGAATGGGAACATTTGGAGACTCTATTAAGGTAATATATTTTTGTGTTTTAAAACGTTTTTTTTTCATAATTTTGCCATGTTTTTGGGTAACCCTGCTACTCGGGAGGTAAACCCCCTGCCTGAACACAAACAACAAAACCAAAAACGGTACACCATGTGCTATTGTAGACAGTCCGTTTAAAAAACTTAGGAGCCCTCCTCTCCCTCAGCACCTTAATTCATAATTAAAACTTCAGATTTATTGGTATGAAGTAAAATGGCAAGCCCTCCAAACGTGAGATGACAATCTATCAACTATTATAAGTCAAAGTACTAAACTGAGAAATGTCAAGAATAATGATGAATGTATCTATTGATCATCAGTTATCTTTAAAATCAAAGTCCAAATTCTTTGGCTTTACACTTTAAAAGTTTCGATTTTACTATAGTCAGTAGGTGTTTACAAAATTCTAAATGGATTTGATTGATTTATGAAAATTTCAATGATAAACTCAGAAAAAGTCATCAATAAACAATAAAGTTTTTTGTGAATTTGCCCATAACATATTATTCCATTTAGAATTTAGAAAACATTTTTGAAATCTGTAACGATTTTTTTTTATTTCAGCAATACGATGTGTACGAACTACTGGGGAAGGGAGGTTTTGCAGTGGTCTACAGGGCTACTTGCAGGAAGAGTGGTGTGGAAGTTGCCATCAAGATGGTAAACTAAATTTGATTTTCGATTGTATTGCAGCATTTTATTATGTATTCTTGAATTGTTTGTGTAAAGGATTGAATTAAAATGAAAATCGTAATTTTTCAGATTGACAAGAAACTCATGAAAGCGGCAGGAATGGTAAATCGTGTAAAGCAAGAAGTATCTATCCACTCAAGACTAAAACACCCTTCAATTTTACAATTGTATGCATTTTTTGAGGATGAAAAGTTCGTCTATTTAGTTCTTGAATTATGTCATAATGGGGAACTCCAGCGATATCTCAAAACTACTAACTGTACCCTTTCAGAACCTGAAGGTTAGATAATTCATTAAAGTAGTCCTTGGGCTAAAGATCCAACCAACTGAACAACTGCTTTCCCTAATTTGCTTGTTGTGTAATTTATAAAATTAGTTGTTATTTTGAAGACTTATAAGTTGAAGTTTTAACAGCTTTTGTTCATTTGTATTTCTACAGCATGTACCATTATGAAGCAAGTTGTGGAAGGGTTATTGTACCTTCATTCCCATCAAATTATTCACAGAGATATGACATTAGCCAATCTACTCCTTACGAAAGATATGAATGTTGTGAGTTGGATGAAGTTTTTTTTTAATCATAATTTAATCATATTTAACCAAATTTTTGTTGAATCATCATAATTTATGATGTTAAAAAGTAAGTGTTCAAACTTTTGCTTTATTTTTACAGAAAATAGCTGATTTTGGTCTCGCCACACAATTACTAAGGCCAGATGAAAAGCATTTAACAATGTGTGGAACTCCGAACTACATTTCCCCTGAAGTGGCGACGAGATCATCTCATGGCCTTGAGACTGATGTTTGGGGACTAGGGATAATGTTGTATACATTTCTGGTTGGAAAACCTCCTTTCGATACTGATGATGGGTTAAAGTCTACTTTGACCCTAGTCGTCATGTCAGATATAAAATTTCCATCCTATCTTTCTCACGAAGCTCAGGATTTAATCAAATCACTTCTACAAAAAAATCCAAAAGACCGCATCCACCTTAAAAAAATTTTAGATCATCCGTTTATCTTGAAGAGTCAACTGAATTATGGAATTGGTCAGATGAAGCGTTGCCTGTCATACGACAGTGGCGTTGCATCAGCCTCATATTTAACTTCTCCATCGTATAATTCCTGCTCCATCGGAGCGTTTCCCCAGCCGTTGAAAGCTGGCTCATTTCAAAGCTTTCGCCCTGGATCTCCTCACTCAACAAGGCAATCCCTTACAGGAAAGTCTGCATGCAGTGAACCCACAGGGTTTGGGTTTAGCCAACCTCTAGGGGGGTTTACAGATAATTGCAGCGGTTGCTCTCGAAGTAGTGGTCACACCTGTCCAACTCAATCTCAACCATCATTAAGTAATCGTATATTTGAAGCAGAAACCCGACATCATCCCCCTCCCCAGCCAAACAGATTTGAGCCATTTATTCCTGCAGCACCATCATGCACAGGAAGCCAATGTAGCATTTCTGCAAATAAACATTCTGCAATAATGTGTGGAGAGAATAGCTGTAGCCATGTATGGAAACAATGTAAACAATGCTCTCATGCTGCCACTTGTGGCTGCATGCTGTCACAAACAAACATGTGTGAAGTTGGACCAAAGATTCACACTGATGACAATCGTTTTATAAATACAGACAACTTCGTAGTTCGTCAAGATGTTTTAGGGACAAATATCAATTATAACAACACCAAAGCGTTTTCCGGTCATGCTGTAGCAAAAGAAAAAGAGATATTACCAAAGGCTCTTAAGATAGGAGTGGCTGCTATAAACTCAGAAAGACTTCGCCCTGTGCGACAAAAAACTAAAAACGTTATAGTTAGTATTCTTAATAGTGGTGAAGTTTGCCTTGAGTTCATTAAACATCGAGACGGTCAAGAAAAAGTCTGCGAGGTCATGAGAATTTCTGCCGATGGATTGCGAGTACGTTTATTTGTCTTATTGGAAGTTTGTATTTGGTATTTTGATAGAATAAAACGTTAACATTTTTTTTTCAGATTGTAATTTATCATCCGAACAAGAGGAAAGGCGTTACGGTAGGAGAAACACCCCCTGGTCTCCCTCCAGCAGGAGCAGATGCCATTTATAGCTACGAAAGTATACCAGAGAAACACTGGAAGAAATACTCGTATGGTTTAAAATTCGTCGATCTCGTAAAAAGTAAAACGCCAAAGATTACATATTATAGTTCAAGAGCAAAATGCTTTCTAATGGAAAATGGTCCAGATGCAGACTTCGAAATGTGCTTTTTTGAAGGTATGTAGTTGCGGATTTGTACTTAACTTTTCATATAGTCACATGTAGATTTTAAACTAAATTAACGAAATTCTGATTCGTTCCAGGTGGGAAAATCACTAAATGCCACTCTCAGATAACATTATTTGAAGGAACTGAAAAAAGTATGAGTTTTAATTCATCAGAGCAGCCTTCACTACTCTCCTCTTCCCAGCAGTTCATGTGGGAGCATTTTAAAAAGTGCTACGATCATTGCCAAGTGCTTGACAAAACAATGAGTAGTTTATGCGGCACTTCTGACGAGTCATTCTTTCCATTAGTTATTGGTAGACGACCACA
>JAQGBU010000335.1:0-34939 GCA_034698605.1 Isotoma decorata
CGTTAACTTTTTGGACTTCCAAAATCATCTTTATGCGGCTTATAAACTAGCGCGGCGTATAAGTCGACTTTACGGTAATATACTACTCTCGGATACTTTTACTACGTGGTAAAGGAAGTAAATATATCATTTGTATACTAACTCCAACGTAAATCTCTTGGCCGACATCCCGCTTAGATAACTGTGTTTAATTCATTACTGATTGCAATCAAATATGATTAATTGATTAATTAACACTAAAAACTAAATATTAAAAATTATAACGAAGTAGCTATAAGAGAGATTAAAAGAATTGGGAATAACTTACGCCTAGAAGTTGACCTTCAAGAAAAACCTGTGGAAGAGCAAGTTGTTGTTGGGGAAGTCGTTGTCGAATTTCATTCTGAATTGATCGGTTCATGTAGCAATCTCGTTCATCAAATTTTACGAGTAAATTCCTCAAAATCTGTTTAACCTTATGACATCTCATGAAAGTGTCACGAACCACTCCCATACTTGTCACGTACACAACCACACGACCTTGTTCCTTGTCACTGTATGTCTGCAATTCAAAAAACATAATTATTCAATTATTTTCAAATACAGAGCAATAGAGCAATTATAACAATTGCTACCGTATTTTATGATATCATATAAGCACACCACTAAAATCTACCACAAAGCCATACACACTATCATCGTCATCATCATTAACTAAATCGTTTCAAACAAACCTGCTAAAAAATTTCCTTAAACCACAAAAACATCACTAGAATTTCCCTAAAAACTTTTTCCATTTTCTAAATTTTGTATTCTAAAGTCTACATCAAAATGCAGTTTTCAGCTGTAAAAAATTATTCTCCTAGCTTTAGACTTACATCTCAATCAATCTATATTTTTTTGTTACAGCTCTTCGAATCCCACGTGTTTGACCCATTCATATATTTACTCCATCAAGGTCATTTTTTTCTACTATGATTATTGATTTTATATATTTATTTACAAAAAAAAGTGTAAATCACGTATGATCTTTTCAACAAACACTCTACGACTAGAAATCTGTACATTCTAGGACTTTGATTCCAGTGAACCTCACCATCACCTTTCAAAATTGACACTTGTACACGAACCAGGCTGCTGTAAGTGTTGGATACTCAAATATATTTTATTTCAAGAATTTAAATCTACAGAGAGTATGAACAACACTTTGAAAAACTAATGTATACAACATAATAATACCTCTTCTATTAACTATGCAATCATTATATAATGAGTAACAAAGTCATTAGAGTTTCCGATTTAGCTTTATAATCAAGCTAACCTAAGCCAATAATCATCTTGTCAATTAATATCAAATAATATTTGACTAACAAGACTCAATCACTGTTGCTCAATATTTAACAATGCAATTTAAATGTACAATTAAAACAATAAATACAAAGCAATCACAGCTTTACAACAATCAATTCAACGACATTAGCATTTTTATTAAAATGAGTATCCAAATTCTAAATAGCTAATTCATCGCATCCCCTTTGAACTTTAAGCTTTGCATAAAAAAACAAACTCGACACGATGTACACACACAACACATTTCTGACCTTTTGAACTCTTCTCGAAAGTAAAAAAATATCATCCCATGATTATTACTACATTGCAACAAAGTAACAATGACAAATTAGTGGTCATAATAGGAAAAACTATAAGTTTTATAAGTGTGTGAATGCAAACAATTGCCAAATGACCGTTGACCTTTCATGCACAATTTCTCATAGTATTACTTGATGCAAATAATATGACATTTTAATTTTAAATTAAAAATCATAAAGACAGAGTTCACCTAAAGTGTCTGAACTTTTCACTTTCAAAACAAATACTCAAATTCCTCGAGAAACCTTAGCATTATTATCAGAATAACCTTTATATGAAATTCGTCAAGTTAAGGAAACTTTAGACTTTAACTATGAATTTATCATAGAGGTATCACCTAAGAAAAGATAAATGTTTTTTTTATTATTTAAAATAGGTAGTTAAAATTATTCTGTGGTTAGATTCTACATTTTCTCCCAAGCAACTGTTTACAAACTGTGTGCGGAATTTTATCAATCTGATACTTCTATTAGATTTATAAAACTTATGTCTGCATGACTAAAATCGCTAGATTTTCAAGAAAAATCCATTTCATTAAAAAATGCTTAGATAGTAAATACGTTAAGTATGAAACATCACTCTATAGTCTTTTAAAAAGTAGAGGCAAGCTTAACAAGCAACCAAGAGTTGGCTTTGATACAGAATTCTTTGAAAGGAAAAATTTATCTTGTGATTAGCTTATCACAAAAAAGATACAATTTTTCTTTCTTTTTGTGTGAGAAACTGTTGCATAATTATCCCTTCATTGTTTGATTAGAAGACACAAAGAAATTCTAGGGTTGAGGACAGTAAATGTGTCATGTATTTTGTAAGCACAAACAGATTATCTGACATTAAATTATTTGTGTAAATTAACTTTTTTCATTATGTAGTATTTTAGCAAGGTCAAATACTTTAAATTATACAAATTGCGAGCAGGATTTTTAGATTTTTTCTATAATCTGAATGTAGTCGTTTAAGAAAAAAGGTTGCAGTGATCTTTTTCAGGTTTAAGACACAAGAAGATCATCATAGTAATAAAAACAAATGGTCCCCTAATCTATCCTAGTAAAGCTTTTTCATTTCCAAAATTTTCCTCTTAACGATTCGATATTATTCAACTACTATTTTCATTCCAAGAACTTGATCAAAATTACCATATTCTAGAATGATGAATGGAATACAAAAATAATGGGAAATTGCGTAAAAAATAATTAGTTAAATAGTACTTACTTTATGCTGAACATTTTATTAGGAATTTTTAGATAAAATATGTACCTGATATCATTTTTCGTATATAATTTTTATCTTGCCAAAATCTTATTAATCTTTTAAATTTTTTTTGTTTTACTTTTAAATTAGTGTACCATGCTTAAAGCATTGCATTTAGTTTATCAGTGCAAGATTGTAAATTCAGCATTTTTATTAAACGGAAGTAAGTCTTAAGATACAAGTATACAAGTCACAGACATATGCAATTGGTTCCTCGTTATCTTTAAATATGATTATCCTTTTAATACTGCTTTAAGGAAGTGCATATTGATAAAATCCATAGGATACATATTAATAAAAAATAATAAAAATAGGATTCGTTCATAAATAAAGGTGAATTCATGCTTTAAATTAAAGTAGTAGATGAGATTATGCAGAAATCAGAGGAAACAGCAAAAGTGTATAATAACGAAGTGAAGGAAGGTGTACATTTGAATCCTTTTCATTTAACTAAAACTTCCAAAGAGCTTTACAGTTTTCGGGTTAAATGCCTCCTGGCTCAAGTTCCAAGTAAAACTTTACGAAAAAGTTTTAATAATTATTGAATCCTCATCTCAAGTTATACAACCTTCTAAAACTGGCTTAATTAAATGATAATCACGTCACACGACTTACTTCTCACTTCCCTATTGCTACTAAAAAGCACCCTCATAAATCTTTATAAATAAATGTTTAGTTAACTTCAGTCTTGCAGCTTTGTATACCTAAGTGCATCCACCTCTACTAATTCATTTGTCGCCAATTAAAATTTTTACTAACGGAAGGAACTGCAATATAAACCACTAATTGAATTGTGCATTTCAACTGCCAGACTGGTAATTAACTAGAATTATTATTAGCAATTATAATTACATAATAATATGGCTACAAAGTTTAGCTTGTGTCATGTGTGTGCAATTCCGTAACAATACACTGGGTGTTTTTGACGCAGCTTACCCTACAACTTAACTCTTTTTTATATTTAATCGTTTATACTTTTTTATTTCATTGCATTTTGTTCCTTTTTCAGAATAAATTGCCACCCATCAATCTAATTTGAGATATATATCTAAAAAGCTCATCATCAATTTGTGTTTATGAGAAGTATGAAGGGAGATCTTAAACAATTTCCAATTTTTTAAAACTTTGAAGGGAACACTTTCAAGATTTTAAATAAAACAGATGAATTAAAACTTAAAAATGCTGGATTTAATAAAAATTTCAATCCCATCGAGTTATAAAAACTTTCTTTGTGATTACCGTCTTTTTTGTTCTTGAAACTTCATTTTATTTTTAAGCCAAATTTTCTAATTTGTAATTTCGTTTCTAGCACAATAAAAGTTCACAATTTGAAATTTTCTGTTTCGATTATTATTATCGCATACAATTACTTACAAGGTAAACTTCGTTGAGTAACGAGTTAAAGGAGGAATGTAAAAGACAAATAAATTGAGTAATAAATGTGCCAAAGATACTCATCACAACATCACTCAACTCACTCGTTCAATCACATTAAATAAGTGTGAAGCTTTTTAAAACCAATGCTAAAGAAAAAGCTTTTTAATTTAGAATTGAACTTGAGCTATGAAATTGTACCATCATTATCAATACAAGACAGTCAGAAAAAATTGGAAAAGGTATATTCACATACACTTGTAAGTACTATACTCACCGCAGTGGTGGAACTCACTGTTTTAGTGATAGCTACACAATTTGCAACAACTTACAAATTCTAAAAAAAAACGATTGGAATTTTGATAAAAAATTGGTAAAAAACTGAATATGGTTTTTTGTGCCAACAAAAGCGTTCCCTCTCGAATGCTTATATAATGATTTTAATGTTTTAAAGTATATTTTATTGATAGTTCTTAAATTCAGTGGAAAAGAATTCTATTACATTGCCCTTTGCATTCATTGTGGCAACTTTCTTCTTTATTAGATGCGATCTCCCAGATTAGGACAAAGGTGCTGATTTGTGATATAGTCACACCAGACCATACCTTAAGGATCGGGACGTGAAAGATCAGGCTCTTTATTTTGACCTTTAATCCTCTCAAATCCCTAGTCATTTATTCCTAAATCTATAACCCAACATTCAAAACTAAGCCGTCCACACGGTGATCAACAACCAAACGCAATTTATGGATTTCTGCACTTAATTTTGTAATTGAATAAAAAATAAATTACTTTGATTTATAAAAAGAGACCGCTCTCCTTATCGGAAATCAAGAAGCTTGTAAATCTTATTACACACAATTTAGTGTTTATTAACTGTAAAAACATTCATCAATCTAATTTCGCCATTAAAGTACCAAATTTGTTTTGGGTAAAGGTAGAGAAAGAGTTGTAAGTAAATATGACAGGTGATAAGATCCCACATGCATGAACCAAACTTACATTTTTCTTAAATATGTAGTAGTAGCACAGGGTCAACAAGTCGGAACAAACAAACAATACCGTACACAACACTTTGGGGAGAGGTACAAACATCATTTTAATCTCGAAAATGTTTGTTCCTCTTTCAAAAAGGAAAATCACACTGCTAAAGGCGTCTCAGATAATATTTTGCAAGTGTGAATTACTTCATTACAATTTTTAGGATAAGGACTACAACTAACTACGACTAAAATCAAGGGAGTTCAAAGTTGAGAAAATGTTTACATCTTATCATGTTTTAAATTAAAGTGTTTGTTGAGATAAACCATCGCTTTTGGGTTTGTTTTTTATGTTAACGCCTTTTTGCTCAATCAACGTAAATAAATAGTGAAGTAAATATTCTTATCTAATTATTATTATTATGATTACTATTTCTTACTAAGGTTCAAGGACTTTGAAAATATACTTTCTTATTTGGAAAAAAGTTTACATTTATGTAACAACATATACATAATATTATTATGCAATAGTACATAATTTTATGTCAATATAATCTCTTATCTTCACTTACGTTAATTATGTTTTTTTTTCTGTAAAATTCTCCGAGAGATTTTCTACCTAGCATTCAAAAAACTTTTATTAATAAATTCCATTTTCTAAAACATGTTTAATGCTCAATTTTTAGCAAATCGATTTTTAATTACTTTTCAATCGTGTACTTAAGTGTACAATAACTCATTACATTTACGCATTTCCTTAATTATAAAGTTAATTATTTGGTGACAGAAGTTTATTTTAAAACTATAAAAAATTAACTTTTAGCAGCCCCCAATAATAAAAAGGAACTCAATAGAATAATTTCATTTGAATAGCAATTTCCTTAATTGAAATAGCAAACAGATTGAAATATGAAAATTTAGTTTTAAAGTGTTTCAATCCCATTGTGTTGAAAACTGAATGAAAGATATATTATTGTAGTAAGGCTAACTTTGATGAAAATACATCAGGTGTAACCCACCAGAACCAAGTACAGTTAACTTTATTAACAAAGTTGTATAGAGAAACAGCTGGAATTATTATTTATTTATTCATCTTCAATGTTTTCTCATAATAATAATATAATAAGCTTAACATTTTTTTCTATTCAATTTGATGATTGCTAAGTTTAGCGGACATGGTGCATTTCCTACTTTGTATTTGCTTGCAATCATACAGCAAATGTTCATAAAGCATGTAAAGGAATGTTGGTAAAATTTGGGCTGATTTTTAATACCTTTAGGCCTTTGACCTGAGACATTAGTGTGCTTCAAGGTAGTCTAGAGCTCCCTAAGGATGCCTTTAAGGTCAATTGCCAGCATTCAACAAAATAATGTTCAAATCCTTTATGGACATTATTTAAGTCTAAATTGAAATCTGCTTTGTGTGCAATATGATGATTACTTACTTAAATATCATTATAAAAAATAGGAAAGAAGAATATTATGCTTGATTCACTTTTGAAAATACTTGTTGGGTTGGGTGAATTACTAGTTAGTAGTTAGTGTGGCAGTGATGGTTGCTGCTGCAGTAGGGAGTCTAGCATCACTACCCCTATTTTGTACATACAATTTATTTCCTTCTAGATTTTTTAAATGGTAAAAAAGTAATTCCGGTATAAAATAAAAATAAAATTCAACAGACCGAAACTTCTTGTCTTGAACTTAAAACTGAGCTCCTTCATACATTCTTTGTAGATAAATCTCTAAAATACTATTGTTTTGGTTCAAGACCTAGGAAAATTATGATAATTTCCCATACCATATCTAAATACTATTTACAGGGCACCAGTCAGTGTCAGCAACCTATCTACCTACAGAACTACTCTACATATTATATCATCATTACATTTACAAACGGCATGGCATGCATTATATGGCCTTTTGAGCCAGTCACTGAAATTCAAATCCATCTTATTATATAACTATAACTAAGAACTATCATAAACCTACATATTAGTACATATTTTCATAAAATGCAATGTTATGCATTAATATGCGTAAGCAAATGCACATTTTATAATGCATTTCTGCACTTACACACTCTTAATGCCTGTGAAATACAATTATTATTATCTAATACTTCATACAACTATTACCCCTGTACAAATGTACACTATTACAAGAACTTTAAAATAATGAACGTGTACTATAAGTCCCGTCTGACGAAAGAATCGACGTGCAGAGATTTTTCATATTTTTTTTTTAATTATTATTATTTAAGGTTTCTTAAAATTTTAGTAAAATCATACTTCATGCCTGCAATTCGATGGAGGCATCACTAGAATTTAAGCACATCAACTTTACATAACAAATTTGTTTGCCACTCTAAAATCCACCCGTAGTCTGATTCTGGTACCACCACCACCATCCCCAATTAAAATTTAATTAATTGGTAAAGAGTAAAAAAAACACCTCTCTAATCCACACATTGATGAAGATTCAGAATAATACGCTAATCAATGATAATCACGTAATAAATTGTGTGTTTGAAGTTTACACTTGGAATTTAGATTAGGACAAAAGGCCATCTGATTTTTATTCCATTCTCCCGTTCATTTTTCCTCACACTTGAATCCTTTGTGTGAAGAAAATTGTCAAAGTGGGAAATCTAATGTGACTTGACTCATTTTCGTAGAATAATTATCCTCGGTTTGTGGTCACCCTGGCCCCATCATCATCATCTTCATCTACAACTACTACTTCCATCCTATCTCATTCATAATATTAAGATAAGTCATTTCGTAAACATAAATCCATCTTTCTCCGTTTTTTTATTTAGTCTCGTTAAAATTGTTACAAACAAATGGATGGATGACCACCACCGGTCACCACTAATACCACTACTACTTACTACCACCATCCCATCTCAACTTTCAACCGAAATCTTATGAATTATACAAAACCTTTTTTTCATTATTATATTATTCAAGTTCTTATCTTCACCCAAGAAAAAAAGATCCCGTAACCCAAATTCCTCCGAGCATGAGTCCCAATTGCATTGCACTAATGGCATGATGAATTTTGGCTGTTTTTACAATTATCAAGGCAATTTGCATGAAATTCCTTCAAAACTATTCGATTGCAGAAAAGTTAAGGGCTCGACGGGTCTTTTATTAGGGTGTAGAGATGAATTAGTACTCCGACATTTATTTACATTTCGAATCCAACAAAAGGTTGACCTATGAATGCATTTTTTTTAGGAAACGAAGGCGAGATCCTCCCCTCTCCTACTGTAACAACTACTAAAACAGGCGTATTCAAAAACAATCTCACATTTTAAGCTAAATTTTTGCAAACAATTGTATAAAAATACTTTTTTTAAATCCCCTTGGGAAAAACAAATGAACCTTTCAAGTGCATGTCTTCTGTCTAGCTTGAGAGACTTATGTAACGGTTTTTGCATCCTATTATGGGAGGACGATGTGATCCTTATTTATTATTTCGTAGTGGTTAAGCTTGGGAAAAGCAAGTAATGAATTTGTGTAATAAATTGGTAACTTCTGTAAATTATAAACACTTGACTCCTTAACTATATATAAATATAAGTGAGGTTAATAATATAATAACTCTTTAGAATTTCCCATACTCGGGTGGGTGTGTTTTTCTACTTAATTAATTAATATGTATTACTTTAACAAAGAATACAGTTTACCTATGAAGTAATTTACGTTAGGTATAAAATGGTTCTTTTTTAAGCTATTTATAAATTTAAGACAAATGATTTGTTTTAATATTCCCAACCCAATGTTAATATATTCCTTCAAAAAGAGCTTTAGAGGTGAAAAGTCTTTTCGCAGCCAAATTACTAATAGATGCCCCTCTGGAAATTACTACTCAAGAACCACCCCTTCTATCGGCTACTTGGTACGTGTGTAATGTGGTCCTTTACTCTGTATGCGTCAAGTATCTCAGAATGTTGAGAGTTAACGTTTCAGAAGTTCAGATTACTTTTGGATTAGTTTAGTACCTTCCCAAAGTCTCTCGTATCTGATACTCAAGAGAGGGAAGGTTGCAAAAATTAAATAAAACCATTCTGACCCTAGACCGCAGGCCGAAGATGTAGAATTCAAAAGGGACTCCAGTTTTTCTACACCTTCGAATTGGTTCGTGTAACGACTCGAGATTTTGCATGAAATTTATTAGCTTGTTACTAACAAAATTTACATAAATGAGTTATTTTCAAATGAATCGCCATTTATAATTATTAAGTGACCATCGAAGTTTTCAAATTATAATGGGTTTTAAATTAAAATGTGGCTTTTATTCATAGGGTTCATTATTTTAATCATTTCGTTAGTTTTAGTTAGGTAATGACTTTTTTAAATAGCCCCGTCTTAAAGTACCCCTTACATTTCTGTTAAAGATAGAACAAAGATCTAAATTAATATAAGTACGAAATAATATGGATGATTAGAAGGTAAGACATTTTTGCAATGGAGAAGTCTACTTCACTAATCAAGCATGAATTTAATTAACCTTTACAGGCAAAAGCAAGGGACACTGACACCACTGAAACCTTGACTTTTAGAAGTACACGGTCAATTCCAACACCGCTTCCACAATGAGGCAGGTGCACCTGAATTGCGATGGCACATTTTATAATATAAAATCCCTACGGCATTACAATATTTTCTATAGGGTCTCCTAGCTGTGCTACCCCCTTCGGATGCATGTAGCTTTTTCTCTTTTAATAATCTTACCTTCTTCATAAAACAAAACTAAGGGATCAGTTAGGATAGGGGCAGTTGTCAAACTTTTAACGAATAACTTTTTCATTAACTATTCCAGTAATTTAATCTTCATATCAATAAATGGGCTATCAGAAGTTAATTATTTCTGGTGAACCATCATAATTTGACAATGTTAATACATATTTAGTAGTCGCAAGAAAAATGTCACCTAAAAATCAACAATTTATGTAAAACTATTAAAAAATATAAAAGAAATTTCTGTGCAAAAAATTGAGCTTCTCTAAAAGCCTAGAAAAAAGTCCCTTAGTATCCATTAGACGTAGATACTTTTCACCGGAGGACTTCAACCGAAGAAAAAAGAACATCTTGCTTTTACAATTTGTGCAACCAATTTTTGCAACCTTCCATCTCTTGAGTATCTGATACGAGAGAGTTTGAGAAGGTACTGAACTAATCCAAAAGCAATCTGAACCTTTTAAAAATACATATCATTCTGTGATCTTTGATATAAGGCTTATTTATTGCATCCGAAGCACAGTATGTCCCCAAATGCCCCGTAACTTATCCTAATATTAAAATCCTAAACTTCTTAAAATCATTTGTCAATGTCTCGAAGTTTTGTGAGGTTTATGGAGTTCCATTCTACCCACAAAACCTATCTGTTATTCCCAACTGCGATCAACATATTTAAATACATTTTATATTCAAAATGCAAGTCACTATCAATTAGAATGAATCATGTAAAGGAAAATTTGTTGCTACGTTGGAAATTCCTTTTTAAAATGTACTTTTCGTGTATTAGAGTGCATGTTCAGTAATAATTTGTTTCATTATATGTTGTGTTATTTTTTTAGTATTTTAAAAAATAGCCCACCTCGACCCCTAGATTTGAGTAAGGTGATAATCCTCCTTTTTCTTTGAGAGCATTAATTTATTCAGATTGTCATCTTAAAAACTGAGAGAAGTACTTTAAATATCTTCATGTATGATACTCAATGTTCTATTAATGTAAATTCCATATCAGTTTCGAATTTATATAACTTAGAGATAGAAGGTGGACGTAGTCTTAGGTTGAGGGGAGCTAATGTGATAAGGATCTAAAATGGGTGGTAAACACCGTTAACAGTCATTTGGACAGAAATGCGCATAATTTAAATAGGGGCCTTTTGACCCTTATTAATTAAGGACCTATGGAGTGTGCAGAAGGTTGTATAAGCACATACATTAAGGTTCACAGCAATGAAGGAATTGAAATCATCCATTGTCATTGAATTGTTGTGTACGTGAAATAGTAATGTTGATGATTGTTTTTGGAGAAGATCGAGAAGTAGGTATAGGTACTTCATACTAATCTCTCATGTTTCTCCATTGTACCAAAGGGCTTAAAATGTTAAGTTAGTGATCTAGAAGTTCAGAATACTTTTGGATTTAATTAGTACCTTCCCCAGTCTCTCGTGTGTGATACTTAAGACAGGGAAGGTTGCAAAAATTGTTCAGGTTATACGGACTCTCTAAAGTAATGATGTGAAAATCAGAAGGGTCTATCATATTTCTACACTTCTGAATTGGTCCGTTTAGCGACTTGAAGTTTTACAGGAAATTTTTTTCGTTGGTTAGGATCAGTTTTGCATCAACGAGTTACTCACATATGATAAACGTTTATAATTTATAAATGAGCTTTAATATTTTCGAATTCTGGTGAATTTTAAATACAAATGGTGCTTTATTCATAGGTTTAATTATTGTACTAATTTAGTTAGTTGAAAATTAGTTGTTGAGACTAAGATATAATGCCACGGTCTCACTTTACTACACCTATTTTTTTATTTTTCAAACATCGTATTAGAGGAGGACACCAAAAACCTTGTGCCTTTTGGGACGACATGGTCAATTCCATCATCGCATCTTTAATGGGGCAGGTGTTGACCTTAAGGGTACTGGTGCGATTTATGATGTAAAATCCCTACGGCATAACACACACTTACTGACGGGTTTTCTCCTACCCTCTCTAGTTGCATGTAGCTTATCGTCCCTAAATAGTCTTACATTCTACATACAAATTTTAAACCTTGCGAACGAAAAACTTCTTTTCAACTTCTTTTATTACTTAACTTTTCAAGTAGTTTAATCTTTATGTTAAGGAATGGGCTACGAAAATGTAATTATTTGTTAGTGAACCATCATAATTTGAAAATATTACTGCATATTTAGTACTCGCAAGAGAAAGTTATCTTAAAAATCAACAATTCCAGTAAAACTATTAAAAAATATAAAAGAAATTTCAGTGCAAAAAATTGAGCTTCTCTAAAAGCCTAGGGAAATGTCCCTTAGTATCCATTAGACGTAGATACATTTCACCGGAAAGCTCATCTACCGAAGAAAGAAGACCATCTTGCTTGTATTATACCTAATTTTTGCAACCTTCCATCTCTTGAGTATTGAGTATCTGATACGATAGAGTTTGAGAAGGTACTGAATTAATCCAAAAGTAATCTGACCTTCTCAAAAATACAGAACGTTCCGTGATCTTTGACATGATTTTTACTCATTATTTCATAGCACACATAAAGTCCCTCACATTTCACATAACTTATCTATAATACTATCATCAAAATTTCCTTAAATTCATCTGCCTAAGTCAACAAGGTTTGTGTGATTTCATGCATTCGAACTAACCAAGTAAATCTCTCTAGTATTCCCCAATGCCGACCCAGGTATTTGAATGCATTTTATATTCAAAATGTAAGTGACTATTAATTAGAATAGTTCAAATCCTATACGGAAAATACGTTTGTAGAGAAGCAAACTTTGTTTTATTTCAAGCCATATTAAAAATACCAATCAATCCCACCCGAACTCATAATGATTTTAGGGCATTAGATTCCTCACAGTTGATCCTGCACCTAAGATCCCCCTAACAATGCAGTCCCCCTTGCATGTAAGATTTCATGCATTCGAACTAACCAAGTAAATCTCTTTATTATTCCCCACTGCATAGACTCACGAATTTGAATTCATTTTATTTTCAAAATGTAAGTGACTATTAATTAGAATAGGCCAAATCAGATACGGAAAATGAGTTTGCAGAGTAAACCTTGTTTATTTTAAGCTATATTAAAAATACCCTAACTGATATTGATTATAGGGCAAAGATTCCCCACCGTAGATTCTGCACCTAATATCCTCCTAACAATGCAGTCCCATTTAATTCATACCCACCAACTTCTAGCATTCTCCACATGAATCACTTGATTTTAGTATAAGTATAGTATTAAGGACTCCTTTTTCATTAGCGCATTAACTTTGATAATAATTTAAGAGGTAAAAAAGGGTAAACATTTTTCATGTTTCAAGTTAATACTTATGCAAATCCCGAAAATTCAGGTTCGAATTTTTATAAGTTGGAGATACAATGAGGCAGTAGTCTTAGGTTGAGATGAGCTAATGTCCAGAGGATACAATGTCACAAGGAACTATTGTGTGCATAGTAATCACCGTTAATATTCATTTACACAGAAATGCGTATCATTTAAATCGGTGCAATTTGCCCCCTATCAACTGGGGTCGAATGTAGTGTGGGGAATACACTGACAGCATTTCAAGAAAAGTTCAAAGAATAAAGTTATTGGAATTATTGCTTGTAATTTTTTAATGGAATTGGTGAACTTGAAATGCAAATATTGATGACTGTACTATCAGCACTGTGGTTACAGAAACACAAAAAATGGGTAATACCTAAATTTCTACCTATCTCTCGTCTTTCTCTGTTATGTTTCAAAAATCTCTTAGTGTTGGTATTTCGTGTTCGATAAGTTCAGAGTACTTTTGGATTTTAATAAGTACTTTCCCCAAGTATCTCGTATGTGATCTTCAAGAGAGGAAAGGCTGCAAAAATTAATTGCTATTTTCTATCCTTTAAGGGAGTGGTGCCCAATCCAAAAGGGGCAATTTTTTTTACCCTTCCTAATTTATTCGTTTAAAGACTTCAAAAACTTTCTGTAGGGTCGTCTAGCTGCTACCCCCTCTGGATGCATGTAGCTATTCGTCCCTAAATAATCTTACCTTCTTCATAAAACAAAGCTAAGGGATCATTTAAGATAGGGGCAATTTTAAATCTTCTAACGAATAACTTGTTTAGTTAACTGTTTAAGTAGTTTAATCCTCTTGTTAATAAATGGGCTACATAAATGGAATTTTTTGCTAGTGAACCATCATAATTTGAAAATATTACTGCATTTTTAGTAATCCCAAGAGAAAGTTATCTTAAAAATCAACAATTCCAGTAAAACTATTAAAAAATATAAAAGAAATTGCAGTGTAAAAATTAGAGCTTCTCTAAAATCCTAGGGAAACGTCCCTTAGTATTAAACGTAGATACATTTCACCGGAGGGCTCATCAAGAGGACATCAATCGAAGAAAGAAGAGAAATCGATTTGAATAAGTCAATTTTTGCAACCTTCCATCTCTTGAGTATCAGATACGATAGAGTTTGAGAAGGTACTGAACTAATCCAAAAGTAATCAGAACTTCTCAAAAATACAGATCATTCTGTGATCTTTAACATAATTTTTACTCATTATTACTAAGACTCACATTAAATCCCTCAAATGCCACACAACTTATCGCTATAATACTATCATCCAAACGACATCAAATTCATCTACAAAAGTCACCAATGTTTGTGGGATTTTAGGTATCCAAACTAAATTTGAATACCTCTCTGAATTATTCACCACTGCTATTCCAAGTACTTGAATACTTTTTAATATCCGGAATGTAAATGAATGTTAATTAGAATAAATCATGTATGGGAAATGTTTGTACAGGAAAGCAAATTTTGTTTTATTTTAAGCCTAAGAGAAATAATTTATCTTAAAGTTCAGAAAATCAATGAAATAACATTGACTCTTTCATGTAAAAATCCTTTATATATTTCCAAACATCCCGAAAAACAGACATTTAAACCGAATTACTTTTACATTTAAAAATAAGAAAATCGCATCCAAAACTTAGATTTAAAAACTTAAAGCAATATTACAACCCAATAACCTACTGTACACTTTGGCTTCGTACGTCTAAGCTAACTTAAAACTTTTTACCGGCATTTGTGCTGATTATACAGTAACAATAGTTAAAATAAACAGAAAAAGATGATGTTTCTTGTTGAATAATTCATAGGAAAATCTTAACAGGATATCCTGAAAGACACTAGAGTGATTCATTTTTGGTTGCAGCAAAATTATTACCATTTACCAACAAACCAGAATAAGTGATCTTCTATTTTGTAGAAAAAAAGTCAACGATCTTACAACTTAAGCTTGAATGATTCCAATGGTTGATTCAGTTGATTGTTGGTATAAAACAAGTTGTAGTAGCATTTATAGTTGCAGTACCTTCGGTATGAAATGTTGACTTCACTCTGACTAGCTCATCATCATTCTAATCAAGTAAAAACCAACAGCTGCCAAATCATTCATCCGAATCTTATAAACAACAAGAATACCAAAGGAACAAGACAGTTTTGTATAAAAACAAGCTAACATGTCAAAATAAATCCTCTGTTCAATTTTTTATGCGTTCTTTTTATAATAATAATCTTGTCATCCGTAAATCGTACATTATGCCCTAGAAGTTTTTATGTTCGAAAAATTTCAAAAACTTGACAAATGTATTCAATTTTCCAATTTTAAACATTCTAATGGGTGACATAAGCATTTTTATGGGTGAAAACTATAACTTTTTAAAGATTTTTAACTCATTTTACTCATTTTAACACAAAGGACTAATAATTGTTAGTCATACTCAATTCTCCCTTTACAGAAATTTCCCTTTCAAAACTTAAAATTAACTTATAAAAAATGCTTAAGTCATACTCACAATCCATCAAATAAAAACGTATGCAAAGTTTACACCATCAAACAAAATTAACTTTCCGGAATTAACAAAACAAATGTAATCGAGAGAATTTCCCTTTTCATGAAATTAACTTTTTATTGCAGTTTCATCTTTTTTTGTCAATTTCGTATACTTCGTACAAGTTTACGTTTCAAATCATCAAATCACAATAAAAAATGAAATGTTTCAACTCTTAAATAAAAGTATAGAATACATTCTTGTTAGCTAAACTATAATAAAATGTAAAGCCAGATAATATTTATATCCCTTCCACACTTATCCTTGGGTCTAGAAGTACTTAAGTAAAGAGGATGGTAGTGACAATGAGAATTCAATGTTGCAGGTAGAACATTTATACGATAATAAAAGCAATGCTGCGATTTAATGACCTCATTTTACATCAATTTTAAAAGACTCAAATTGCTCTGCTCAGCTCCTTTTTTTTTGTTATTTACACTCTTCATTTTACAAATACTATAATACATCTGCTACCTATAGTATCTTCTTATAAAGGTAAACTAATACTTTTTTAGTTGAATCTGTGGTGTCTGTTGCTTTTTTTATTATCATTTTCATTATTGGTAAGTGGTAGTAATGATTAAAAAGGATTCCTTTAAATGTTAGGTTTTTTTTTGAATTTCTTAAGCTTAAATTTTCAAAAAAATTACTTAAATCAAAGTTAGAATGTTACTGGATATTATTCAAATGCTTTCTTGATTTTATAAAATATAGCGTCATAATAAATGATGAAGTTTTTAAGTTTTAGGCGTATAAAAATAAAAACACTGAAATTCAGTTAGTAGGTGAATAGACCAATAGTAATAGTAAACTTAAACTTCCTAAGAGACAAAAATTAAGTTATAGGATTAAGGGAAAGAGATCTCAGTCACCCAGAAAACTTGCCATCCGACGGACAAGTTGACAATAAAAATCATAAAACCATGAAATAAACCATTAATGCTTCACGGATACGGAACACTCATCATCTCATCCTCAAACACAAACACAATCCAAACTGCCATACAACCTTTACAATTGCGGACTTAATCCTAAAGATAAAAAGAAGACATCCGCACCATAAAAATATTCAATATTTTGTTTTTCTACTTTTCACAGGAAGTTTTATCATTTAGTATGATTTTTGAGACATTGAAATAATATTTAAATAATATTATCTGTTTTCTTTTCTATATATAAACAACGGGACTTACACCGTTTTTAGTATTTAAACATACAAAGTTAATCATCTAAACCTAAAACTACTAAACGATTTTGTACTTTAAATTACCTCAAAAGTTTACGTCGCTAGCTAATACACCGAAGAAAAGATAAAAACTTTCTCTTGATATTTCGGAAAGAGGAAAAAAATAAAAATTTTGTCATTGATATCAGAATAACATCCATAAAGGTTTATTTATGGCGATGAAACTAGATAAAAATCCCAAAAAGATTTGCTACGTTTGGAATAGTAACAATGCAAATAAAAACATGCACATTTCATTACCACAGAACTATAGGTGAAGGTGCTATATAATAAAAGTAGAAGAAAAACAAATATTGAAAAGTAGTAAAGACTTGGTTATCAGCTCAATAAAATCTTCCAATGTCAATTAAGAAGGTATAAAAAGCGATAAATTATTATTCGACAAAAGCCACCACCATATACAACATTGCTAAGCCATAAAACATCAAATCCCCACTCACACATACATTCTTATACCAGAAATATTATATTGAGGTCAGTAGTAGTTGTTCTAGGCATTTTGTATTCTTTGTGCATTTTTCACCGTCATTGCATATTGGTGAATGAGAAGCTTTACTACAAAATCCTCAAGCGTCAAAATAAACCTGCAAAAATCCTGTATCAATTTTTCATCCACTTTTGAAAAGAAATTATTTACGATAAAACCAAAAAATAACACAGCTTGAGCTTAAAATGTATCATAAGCTTAGCATTTTTGGTATTCAGTAACCCTAATTTTTGTATTTATTAAAGGGATCATCTAAAGAGCAATTATGCCTTTGTCACATTATTTACGAAAACACACAGGAGAGACAAAGGAGCAAATAAACTCTCACAAAAATTCTTTACCGTTGATATAATCAAGTAAATAAATGAATTGAGTTATCTCAACAACCTTTTAACTTTTACAAGTTCATTCCCTAATGCATCCTTAATTGTCTACTCATCACCATCAGGTTTATTTAGTGAGCAAATAGTCGAAACTTGGGGACATTTATTATTTAGAAAATCCAATTGTTATTCTGAAAAAGGAAGAGGATAAAAATGTGACAATGCATGACGAGAACAGCCAGTAGTGGAGAGTAAACAAATGTCACTAATAATAGTACAAGTGACATTTCTCCATTTATAAGTTCATTCATTGTAAAAAGGATAAATGAAACAGAGTATGAGTTCCGAGAATCCTTTAACATACCAAAGGACTATATATAAATCACTTTTAAGACAATATCCTTAAAATTTGCTTTTAGTCAAAAATTCTTGCTTTTAAAGCAAAAAAATAATCAAATTCCACACATTATTTCATTTTTCAATCCACTTTATCGTTAGAGCAACGAATTAACTGACAAAATTTCATCTGGCTAAAAAACGAAGATTTTTTGTATTCTTACTCAAGTCACAAACATGATTTATTTACCTAATTTCGATTCAAAAAGCGATAAAAACCATTAAAGATGTGGCTATCCAATTAAACGATTAAGAATGCGCACCCTCATCCTTATCATTATCACGACTTATTCTATACTAAAAAAATTCGTATATAAAATCTGGATCATTTATCAAACTTGTTTTTCATTTGTAATATCCTATTTTGTGCTATGACTATAAGATAACTTACTTGCATTTTTTAAATGGAGAAAGCTTTCAAGAATGAAAATGGCAGTAAGTACCACCAAAACATTACAGTCATGTTGTTTTCATTTTCATAGTTTCAAAGTTTAGTCCGGTTGCATGACAAACATGAACAATGAGCTTAAAAATGCTGAATGATGAACATTCTAGATTTTGTTAAATCTGAGAACATTTCCAAATTTCTAGTAATTCACTAGGAATGCCCATGATCGACATGATTATACTGTGTGAAGAAAGTATCATTCCGTCTCAAAAATTTTTGTGAGAATTTAAAATGAAACTTTGTTCTGTTTCCATTCAACCAAACCGATAATATTCTTTTATTGGAAGATCAAGTATTATTAGGAAGATTTCAGTTCTTTTAAGACATTCATGGTTTAAATTTATCATGAAAATTAAACTTTTTCAGCTATTAAGAAACAAGCAAGTCGTACAAAAAATAATTTGAGTGGCTCATCATCACATCTTGTACATGTGACACTAGGGACACATTAAACAATAGAATTTTATGTGTCGCAACAATGTTTTCTCTTTTCATTATACATTTTAATTATTATATTTAAACCATTAAGGAGTTGCATGTAAAACAATAAGAATAAAAAAGAAGCCGACCACTGGTGGTATGGATGACTGTCGTTGGTTGGTGGATGTGCTCAGTAATTATTATTGCACTCATCAGCTTATAATAACCACCTACATAGCCCTATGGACGCTTTAAAACAGAAAGATATACCTACGTACATGATACGTGTAATAAAATTGGTTACAATGTCCACTTTATTATTCTTCTCAGATGTAAAATATGAATGAAAAGTGAAAACTAAGGAATAATAATAATTTAATTCATGCAAATCCACGATTTATTTCCTACCTAATCATTTTTTTCTCATGACTAACACCACCACCACTCCCATACCACTGCATTACAACCTTTCAGTGCCTTCTTCTTCTCTTTAGGTTAGCAAATTTCAAATGTGCAAAAAGAATGCATAAAATTCATAATATATACCTATGTACATGGGACCATTCAAGCATTTCGTGTATGCAAAATTTCAAGGTGTAATGATCCAGCTAATTTAAACGTCTTGCCGGTACAGAAATGCACTTTTAACATTAATGTCACCAGTACAATTTTTATATCTGATGTAAACTTAAGATTAGTGTGGACATACGCCCGGAATGCAAGGGAAAAAATCTGTACAAATTGTCAGCCTTACATGGTTACAAGGCTCCTTCATAAGTACAACCCGCAGACAAAACGTAAGGATTTTAATGAGAAAACATAAGAAATAGGTAACTTGAAGCAGGCACAGTATTTATAAAAAGGTGTGATTCAATTTACACAAGGCATAAAAAATGCTCAAGTATAATATAAGAAAGAAGAATGCAAAAAGAAGAGGTAGACAAGCTGTCTAGGCTACTTTGCTTTTTTTGCAAAACCTGATATTCTGCCTGAGGTAATTTAATTTAAAAATGCATTTTAAGATAGAAAGAGACCTGAGACTATGCTCTCTTTCTTGTATGCATAATTCATCGTATAACATACCATTATGCTTTTATGCCTCTGCGATCTGTAACTTTTAAGTGTATAATATATGTGATGTGATGTGTGTGTGGTTTTTGACTGCAATATCAACTCATAAGCTCATGCAATTTTTCAAACCTTTTTTACATTTTTATTGCAATCCATGCAAGTGCAATCAACTAAGTTATCCCATCATTCAAAAAATTATAGCTAAATGTCTTATAGCTAACTTTTACTTTTTAAATCCATCCTAATTATTTTATACTTTATTCTTTATGATTAATAACTTACGAGATTTACACGAAGAATTCTTTCTGTGCACTTCAATTCACTTGAAGAAATAAAACTGACATTGAGATATTTTAGAAATTGTGTTACTTTTAATTAAATCAATAAGATTTTTTTAAAGAATTCATAAAAGCTGTTTGATACTTTTTAGATATCATGCCTAAGTTAACAGGCCATTTTTCAAAAACGGCCTTCAAAATTTGTAACAATTTCACTACTTTTAAGCTCATCCACTTGCAGTAAAAGAACTAATTTCCATATGAAACTTTTGACCGATTGACGGATTTTCCGAAAAATTGCTGTAATCTTTACAAAATATATAAAGTTAAGAATTAAATGGTCCCGAATGCGGCATGTCGCTGTAAAAATGAAAGTCAGTCTGATCTTGAGTAAGAAAATACATCCTGCTAATCACTGTAACACTGCCCAAACAATGCAAAAAATGCTTAAAAAATGAACAACCCTTAATTTTCTAGATTGATTGAACTAATAACACAATTAGCCTAAACTACTACTACACTGCTGCTAACTAGTTCTTCTTAAAAAAATTGATATGGAATCTAATTGACATGTAGGCGGCACTCAATTACATTCCTTCCAAAAGTAAGTGTAAGTAAATGCATATTTTGTGTGTAAGTGTAACCTCAAAACAAACGCACTTTCTTATATTGCACAAATTATTTACAAATCAATGTTAAGAATAAATAATAGCTTAAGGAATTATCTATTGTATTTCGAAAGAAGAGAAATAACCGGTTTCACTAATTGAGCCAAGTCAATTGTATTAAGTCAGTTTTGTAAATAGGTATTTTAGTTTATAATATTCTTGTTTGCGTAGGAGTTACTCAATATCACAGAGAACAACAATTTTATTCTATTTCATTTAATTGTTTTAAATATGAATTGCTTTAAATGCTTAATTTATATGCAAGGAATTCAATTATTTTGCCGAAATCCTGCATCACAATTACAAAAAGCGTAGAATCTTTAAAAATATTCAATTAGATTGAATTACGGAAACGATAAAGGAATAAATAATTTATAAAATTGGGAAACTCTACTTCATTTTGGAAATGCTTAAGACTTGTACTTAAGACATTTAAGGGAGTGCCTTAGGGTCACATCAATCCCGGTCAAACCACAAACTCTGCTAAATGATCTAGTTTTTACTTTCATACACTCAACAGAGCTAGAGGTCATATGTATTTATGACAACTCCAAAAATCTACTTGACAAACTGCTCGGTAGTATCAGCGAGGAAATTAAACTTAAATGCACATTTCAAGTAAATTTCAAGTAAATAGTTTAAGCTATGTAAGCGTAGATCAAAATACAAATTAGAATAAAATCCACCATGGTATTTCGAATTACGCAACCAAACGTTGCATTCATCTACAATTTATCTCAATATAAAAAAACCAAACTTGCACAAACATTTTTCAAAAAAGGCTTCCTATATCTAAGCAGTTTTAAAGCGATTGCAAAAGTGAGAAAAAGTCAATAGAATATAATTAATAAAAATTCAATACATTTTGCAACAAAATACTCGTTATCCTTTCGTCTATAAGATATTAAGATACATAAATACTTATTTTGGAATGATGTTTTTGTCCTATTTTAAATTGTCGTATGCAAATATGAAATGTGTAAGCTGCATTCAACATATTATCATTATTGGGTTGGGATGGGTTCTTTTTCTGAAAGTGTCCACTTCACTCGTTTTTAATGTCTACTGAGGAGAAAGGATTACACAATATTAACTGATATGCACAAATAGAACACAAGACAAGTTTTTTAACTGCTATAGGGCAATAATAACTACTTGTTGTATTTCGTACCTTGTTTGAAATTGAGAAATACAGAAATTATTTTCAAAAAATTATTATTATACACTACCGCAAAGTACCTTGTATTTCATAGCACTGTTTTCGTTGTTTTGACTTCAGTTTAAAATAGAATCAAACAAATGGTCTAATTTTAACAAGGCCAAATGTTGATTCCACAGTTGATTCTAATAACATGGCTATTATTTCGTATTTGTCAAATTTTCACCAATAACAAATTATGACTCTTGCCCAATTTGCAAAAATTGACATCATTTTATTGAAAAAAGGTAGCAGACTTTCAAACAAATCAAATCTGTCTTGAAAATCTTTAACAAGCTAAGATCAGAGTCTTCTGAATAAATACAGTGAAAAACTCAATGCTCCAACAGCCAGAAATGTCATTACAAATAAAATATGGTTACAATGTTCAATTTCAAAAAAATAATAAAAATGCTTCTTAAAGCTTAGAGAGATTAGATACATTTATGGCAAAAAACAAATCTTCTAAAAATGAATTTAACCCTCACTCACACACGTAGACACACTTATAAATTCTCATAACAATAAATAAGGTAATAATAACGCCTAGGATTTAACCATAAGAAAGATGTAATAATAGTAAAAATACACATGTAAAAATAACTCTAACTATAACTTACAAAAAGAAAAGAGAAATTTCTCTTTGGATGAGGCATCAGAGTTATAAAATAATTGGCAACATTTTTCTAAACAGAATTTAAAGTCATGACTTTATGCTTTTCACTCCATCAGACTCACTCATTGAAAACACATAACTAAATAGTATAAATAATACTAAACATATTCTAAACAATTATTACAATGTCGGATTCAATTGATGCATAATATCCCTTAGTAAGCTTACATGACATGTCTTCGAGAAATTTCCTGTCAATAAAAATATTATTTTATTATTGTATCACTTATCATCATTTACATCTGTGTGTATTAAATACCTGTAAGGAATTTCGTGACTGCGTTCTAATCTTAAAATAATACATTACTTTACAAGTCTTCTCCCCCCTCACTACTATATATTATTTTATTGTTGTGCATATTTCTAAGTTATTACAAAATAGAAAAGAAAACATTTTTAGCAAAAATTTACCTGATTGAACATGATTAAAACGTTAAATACACATTTGAAAACGTTGGTAAAAGCGGATATTTTTATACACAAAATCCCAATGGTAAATAACCTCATCGTTGCATTTCTCTGTTTCCTAATAATGACAATAGTAATTATTTTAGTAATATTATTATCACATTTACAAATTATACATGCCTTAACATATATGTGAAGTCATATTGTACCAAATAGTATATTACTAATTTTAATAAAATATTATTTAGAATTCAATTTTGTATGAAATAACACTATCAAGTAATATAGGATATAACAATCAGCATCAGTAATCATGAATCAACTAGAATCATCACAAGTAAAAAGAGTAAAACATCATTAAGCCACAGACGAAAAAATAGAAAGAGAAAAGAAAATATCACAGAACTTTTTAGCTTAAAATAATTTCGAGACTTATTACTAAAAATTAAAATGAAGGATATTTTCAAGTGATATATGCATAAGTAATGTTGCCACAAGAAAAAAATACATTATCGCATTTATTTGAATAAAAATTTTAAATCATGATTTAATGATTTTTTCCAAAAAGAAAAAATATTTAATTATACTTGATCGTTGGAAGTTTAAAAAAGAATTGACAGTTTGGAAAGTCGCATAATTTTACTGTTGACATTTGCCCGATTGAATAGGGAAAAAATGAAAATCACATAATAGTAAAATAATAATATCACACATTAGTTTTGATAATGATATTAGTTTAAGTTTTTGTTTTGTTTGCTTGTCACGCACTTGGTCCAATACTGCAATTACCCATTTGCCTTTATGTTTTGCTATGCGGTTAGTATTGATTGTTCCTTCTTTTTTGCTTGTGCCAATAATTAACGAGAAATCCAAAGAGGAATTTTTCTTGCTTTCTTATAAAAATGAGCTTAAGTTTATTACTGATATTTATAATTTGTCTACGCATACAATTCCTCTTCTTTGTCTTATAAGTGTGAGATAAAATATGAAGTAGAATTCTAAAATCAATTGTTTACACAAAAAAACACAAATAACAGTCATATTTAGCATATTGTGTAGTATATTTATCAAACAATTGCTGTCCAGCGATAGCAATTTAGGCTGGTGTTAAACTAGCATAAACTAACTGATTACTGTTATAATAATGCTCGATTCAATTTAAATCCGTACAACGATGATAAGGACCGTTAGCAAAAACCGAACACATCTTTCATACTTTGAAAGATCAAGTATGAATGACGAACCCTCCAGAACCTCACGGCCCTTATAAAGACAACCTACCCAAGTATCTATGAGTAATACCACAGATATTGATTGATATTTTGAATCCTAGCATCACACTTCATGCATCATCCTTTCCGAACAGCCCTTCTGACTTTTTCAAGTCTTTTTCTAGCCTTTTAGGACACTTCAAATAAAAATCTTCAACAGAATTTTAGATTAATGCCAGTAAACACAATGTTTAGACTGTAAATTAATTGTTACATTCTTCCTACACAAACAAACGTTGACAATTATACCGTTCTTCTTCATTTATATTTTTATTTCCTTCATTCCAATTCTATTGTATGGTATTTTTCGACTTTTCCAACCAAACTATCACACTCTAATACTGTAATTGAGTCAGTTGTAAGTTAAATGAAAAGCGAAAAGGTAAATAATGAATTAAATTTATTTTGTCATTAGAATTTGAGCAGTCAGTCAAGAACTAATGAGAAAAGATGGAACAGAATGAAAGAAGAGAGTGGAATGAGATAAATGTGTAAATAAATGGGAAGTAAAAAACTCATTTTCAATTAAACCCCAGCTACCATTATATTATTATTATTGAGCCACGATTTACTTCCGTTTCGTTGATCGAGTCAGTCGAGGTGTTAAGAGTTGAGTGACTTGTCACAACAAACACTCAAAACCTTTATAATTAAATTTAAATTAAACACTTCTCACCACAAGAAAATAACAACAATTCAAAGCTTTCATTACTTTAAGTGTGACTTAATCTAATTGTTGTGTAACTTAAGAAGCCGAAAAGGCCATTTTTTTTAAATAAAATTTGCAATATAATTCATTCCCTGTATAATAACTGTCGTCACGTCATATATTATTTTATATAGGGATTGTTCATATGTAATAGGGCTCTAAATCTTCATGTAATTTTTACTTACTTCGCTTTAACTCTCAAAACTGGGTAGGTTATTTAGATTGGTAATGGTCACTGTAGCCTGTAGGCTAACCCGGAGGAATAAATTTGGAAAATTACAAACAAATTTAATTAATACCTATTTGGTTTGTCGAATATTACAAAGCGTTAAGAAACTTTAACTGTCACATTATTCCTCAAAGCTCTCGTAATTTTATTGTGGTTTATTGCTTAGATTAGATATTATATATTTTACACCTTTTTCTATAAAATGACTCAAGAGAAGAGCATCATCATCCTCACACATGCATTAGTACCAAGTAGAATGTAGAAAGCTTCAATAGAACACAAGTAGTTAAATTTTTCTGTAATATTGTTATTTGTTCTAGCAGACAAATCCCTTTCAGACATTCAAGAAAAAAAAATAAAGTTAAAAAAATTTGTAGAAAACCCAGATCTCTTTTTAATTGAGTAAGAAAGAAAAAAAATGTGTTAACCTCTTCAAAGATATAATTCAAGCAACCCACGTGGAAACTTATTACAAATCTTAGAGTAAAAAGTTAGCACCTTTTCTAGTTCGTTCTACTGCTATGTAATCAACATTTTTTTAAATTTACAAGCTTCTACTATTGCAGTTTCAGTCGAGTCTTACATAAATTTTGTCTCTGATTTATGAGGTAAATTCTTTATATAAACTGTTGAAAGAACCTTTTCACCGATAGCCTTTCGACAACAAATAATAACTTCACTAAACTCCATAGTTTCTCAATTTCAATAGAAAATCGATGAAAATACAGTCCACAACTTATGATCCACTTTGTATAGCTTTTATCCATTTAAAATTTAAAATTGTAATGCACATTGCATTTAGTACCATTTAGAAAAATAATTGTAATCTTTGTGTGTAATTAAACCCCTAGTCATAGTTTTTTATAGAAGGAACACAATCGTTGAAAAAAATATTAGTAAGGGTGGTCCGGCTCTCTTTTACTACACTGTTGATATACAAACCAAACTATAACAATACACAGTAGTAGCGTAAAATAAAAAAGTATCAATTGCAGTTAAGCTAAAGTTCCTAATCCAAAAAATAAAATAAAAGCAAAAATAACTAAAATTTTAATGATCAATGTAAAGGATGGAAAAAGAATCTTCGAGTTGCAAAGATCAAGATGAACATGAGAATTCTTTTTTCTTCATACTCTAATTAACACTCGTGACATGATACTCATCTTTTCTTATTTTCAGATGCAATTTTTCAACAACTCATAATTCTCTTTAATATGATTAACCAAGTGGCGTTTTTTTATTATTAAAGGGTGAACTTGTGTGACTAAAGTCTTGGGAGAAGAACAGTAGAAAAAAATTGCATAAAAATCCTCGTCGTTTTTTTGACTTACATGTGTATAAAAGATTTTTATGAGTTTTCATGCAATTATGATTTTAATGCATTGTAGCAGTAGACCATACCCTAACTGCAGCTTCTTCGATTTCTTTGTCACTTTTTTAACCTTAACGTTTTTTGAAGGTTATAAAAGAGTTTGGCACTCTTATTTCCTAAAGCTTGAAATAAATTTTCTTTTGATTTTCACTAAAGCTGTGTTAAAACTAAAAGTAGTTAGAAAAAAAGTTATTGCAGACGTCACCTCAGTAAATATCATATTCGAATAAAATGTGTATCTAAGTGTACCCAAATAGTAATTAAAAAGCTTGATAGAGCTTGTATAATTACATACACTTACAAAAGTTGTCTTCAAATGTTTAACCCCTAAATTCAAATATCAATCAATTTGAGACACTTAAGTACCTTATAAAGTTATTCATAAAACTGCCCCTGACTACTTCGATAATTAACTCATCAAGGAGTCATTCAAATATGAACTATAGACAAACAAGATCTTGATACTACCACTTTGCTGTCCAATCTAGTACATGTGTCGTTTGCACTATTTGAAAATAGAGTACTGAACCAATTTTTAGATATACAAGCTTGTGAAATTATTTTATCTAAATAATAACAATATAATATTTGCGACTTCTCTTGCATTGATTCTGTATTAAATAATGTTTGTGATGAATTAAAATATCTTTGGGATGTTCTGAGGGCATTTCATAGCAATAAACTAAACCAAGCTACTTGCTTTTTCTAACCTATGCATTTATCTATAAAATTATAGTTACGTTTGAATTGATGTAAAACTCATTAAAGGGGTTGTTAAAATCAAAGTAAATATTTTCTGCTTGAAAACCCATACGCATTATGCATACGATAATAATTCGTGTTTCTATTTAAAAACATAAAACTACTAAAATAGTCTAAGCTGACGATTCACAGTTTTGGGATTTAGTTTTACGTATTAAACCACGTCCAAGCTTCCTCCCAGCACATTTACGTTAAATAAAGAGAATCTGCATATATTAGGGGAAAATGCTGTATCTTTTGTGTTAAAAATCCATGAAAATATCCCATATATTTTTGTACTTTACAGAAAGAAAAAAAACAGTTAGAGACCTTTATGCTCATTGAAATTTAACAATTATCATTATTATTGCTACCTTAAACGCATGCCTATTATACTCCCATTAAATTAAATCCTTCTGACTTTTAAATATATTATGCATTTTTATGATTACTGTACTTTTCTAAACTTTGTATTATTTGAATGACGTAGCAGCATTTCTAGTGACTAGTGACTGTAGTGACCACAATATAATCTGAATGTCAGTCAGTAGTAACATTAAACACTAATGTTAGGAAAACACTTCCTCATTTTTAAATGTTTAATTTTTAAATTATTTTCCCAAAGTTTAACCTGCTATTCAACATCTTTTAAAAAACCTATTCTCGTGTTGGTAATATATGTATGTATTACGTGCATAAATTATTCCACGCCTGTAATAACATACTTTTATTTAGTTTGTACTTGGAACTAAAATGTGTGAATTATTATTTTATGAACTAACGGAAAACATTTCAGGGTTAAGTTAAAGGAGGCAGAGAAAGACAAAGGTAAAAAAAAATCAATATTGGCAGTTTTAATGTTTGCAGAAATAAAAACTCTTTGATGAATTATAGAGTCAAATTTTATTGATATTATTAAGTAGATAAAAAACATTCGTGTTGATTAACAACTCTGACTCGTGCTTCATACATACAGAGGAATTAAACCTTTGTGCTGTTTTAAATATTGAAATATTGTTTTTAAACAAATTAGAGATGAAGGTGGAAGCTTAAAATTTGTAATGATTGATTGCTCTTGTCGATTAACCACGATAAGTAATAAATCGTGTGGATGATTTTCTTTTCGAAACTTTGTCATAAAATGCATGACTGTGTATGCACGTCGGTGTGTGTGTGTTGCATATGTAATTGCTTATTAATCAGGTGTAATTTATCAAATGTTGCATTTAGGAGTGTCTTTCTTAAATAGTAATGTTTATAAATCACGTTATTCCTATTAAGTTGATGCTCAAGTTAATTTGACAAAATTCCTATTCCTATTAAGTCTATATTTTGTACAGACTGTTTGAAATTGTCCTAAGGTTATCAGTTAAAGCTGCCTTTTCCTTTCGTAACTGCTTAAAAAGTCAACATAGGCTCCTTATTTCATTCCCTCACCCTGGCTATAAAAAATAAGAATTATGGTCCCCTTCATCAACTAAAATCTAATTCACTTATTTAATTACTACCAAAGCTCCCTCAAAAAGTCATGAAAATGTCCTCGATTGATTTATTAACAATTCCTCTCTAAACTTTAAACTGATTACACTGTCTTGGCTACAAGGTGTAGGCCAATGTAATCCATCAACTTCTTGCACTTGAAGAGATGAGCAGAAATATGTGACATGACACAAGGAATTTTTCAATTGACCGTGTGTGAACACCTATTTTCTATGCCGAAGCATGCATTCCATTCCTATCCCTATTCAGTTGAATCATCATCAACAACACTAGCATCACAAATATATTTAAATAGACCACATATTATTACTTGATATTATTCAAAGACGCATTAACGAAATGACACCCTTCTTTACTTTGTACATGTAACACAATCCATTGTCTCCTTCTACTTCAACTTCAATAATCAACACTTATTTCGACTCCAACCTTACAATCAAATGACCAACAAAGGTAAAAAGGATAAAAATTCACCTAGTTAACGTATTTGTTACTATTTGCACCCCCCCCCCTCCTTTCTTCTTCCATACGGATACTTCCTTACTAATCAATATTCTGTTGAGTGGCGAGTTCGCATGTAAATTTAATTTATATAGGTCAGTAGTATAATAGCGAAGGGGCAGTCAGAAGCATTATCCATAGTTTAAGAAGCTAATTTGTAAGAGACAAAAGAGAGATACGATACAGGATCTAGAGTCACGATGGTTTATCATATTATTGTAATTGCATTTGTCCTTATCATCACTACTTTTTCCACCCAAATTTATATAACCTAGTATTTTTGTAACAGATATATAAATTCAGTTGATTGGACATAATTTTTGAAGCTTATTATTACCTTAACTTATAACTAATACATTACTACATTTTAAATATTTATAAAATACTTAAAGTCCTAAAATGAGGTAAAGAAAGTTTAAAAATTTGAGCTAAATGGATATACAATATGACATATTTACAATACTAATCCAAGCCCAACCGAATTCAAAACTTTTTTGCCCTCCTGTATAAAAATAAAGAAATGTCTCTCTCTCTCTGTAACATATCCTACAGCTCTAGCCAAATCGTCCTCAAACAAATATTTAACACCAGGTTAATTTAATTCTCTACTTCGAACTCCATCCTCCATACAAAGATAAAGTTATTAATTAAGCTCTGTATCGTTTGCTTGCTAAACAATCCCCAACAAAGGAAAAGTCAACAAGCACTCCTTTACACATAATTCAAACAATCAATAGCATTTTCTCAGGATATCGTTACAAAAGGGTACAATGGCAATGCAATAACGTAAGGTAAGTGTACATGATGCATTTATTATTAAGAGAGTTACACCTTAAGAGGCAATTAACTTGGCTTTCCACCAAACCTTAAAACTAATAAAAAATCTTCATCATTCATAGTCATCATCTTATTTTCTTATTCTACATCCAAATACCATACAACTAGTACTGCTACTACTGCATAGTGGCCTGGTCGGCTGTTCTAGGATACTGGGTGGGGTTGCCGGTTGGGTGGTTCCTCAAATAGCATTTACAATAACATTATTATTATTACTAATACCATGTATTATTATTATTATTAAACTTTGCTTATACTTTATGTGTAAAAGTGTTACTTATTATTATTACTATTGTTATTACATATCCTCATTTGTTGTTTCTGTCTTCGTACCCACACTGCCACTACTACAACTTCGCTCTGACCACACCATACCACCACGACGACCGAGAGATTCTTATTTTGCTCAAGTTGATTCAACCCTTTGTTGGTGTATCAGTCTTGTGGCCCATGTTATTCTTTTCCATTATAATTCTAGAACTGCTGCAACTGATGAAAATGAGGATGAGCATTCTTCGCATATCTTCCTTTTTTTATTTAGGCAATAATCTTAACAATAAAACATACGTCATACATCAATACTATCTATATAGAATAGACAAAAGTGTGGTTTTTTATATATTGGCATGATGATGAAGCTTGAAACAATAATATGATACTAGAGTGATTCGATCGACCTTCATCATCATTGACCTAGCTACACATTGTCCTGCTTGTCTTCAATTAAATTCATAGATAATACTGATTTTTTATCTTTCATCACACTACTATAGGCTTAATCAAAAATATTTATTTGCTTTTTGGCTAGTTTATTAACACTTTCTGTATGTTTATGCAAAAGTAATAAATAGTAATCAATCCATGATCTTCGTTCCTCGATTACCTTTCCCCATGTGCACAGGTCAAGGCACCTTTCTTGTTGAATATCAGCCTGCTATATATCTCGTAACTTTAACAAAGTTTTTTAAAGGATTGGTAATCAAATCTTTGAAAATTAAAACAAAATTGAAATTGGACTCTCAAACTATAATAAAAAAACATTTCTGACCTAACTAATTTCTTTGTACAAGTACCCAATGATTTTCAATGCAACATTTTACAATTACTGAGAAATGAAACCAATGCTTCTTACAATCTTAGGTAAATTCAGTGAATTGAACTATAGGTTAAATTAGAATTAGGTTTTCATTTTAACTTTAAACAACGCAAATGTAAATACTAACACAAAATGTGACCAACTTAATAAACAACAACTCAATTGTACTCCTTTGTCCTCATAGTAGTTCATATAACTTTTCCCAATCTTTTAAGCAATTAAACATCACTTTTCAAAAAAACACTTGGAAAGTGTTTACTCAAAAAATAATAAAGTCATACACCCAACAGTTTTTATTCTTTGAAATTTAAGAAACAAGAGTTAAAAGTGCATCTGCATTCATTTTTTGTTTTTAAGGAAACAAACAAAAATGTGAAATAGATTAAATAAATCAAATTGAGATGAAATCTAAGTAGGAAATACCTGCAAAAAACCATTTACAGAGAGAGAATAAGGAATAACATAAACTGCATCTGCTATAAAATAAATACTATCCAAAACCTAAGGTACAGTGATTAACCATCATCTGTAATAAAAACAACAATTACAGCTTCTAACTTGTACACACCACCACCAACACAGGGATTAAACAATTCTTAGTAAAATAACTGAAATTCTTGTGTTATTTCATTGAAAACGTGTGTAGAACTATTTTGGTGCCTTTTCATCTACAAGAAGAACACACAGACAGGGATAGAGGTTAGGTAAATTGGATCAACAGTTTTATCCTTAAAACAGCCAGAAATTCAATTCAAATCAGATCATCAGCCTACTTGCTTTTTGGTGTACGGAGGACTCCTACACTCTCCGTTCACACAATCACTTTAAATTACAATTAAATATTACTAATCTTAGCCAAACTAATTTAATTCATTTCTGGCACCCTTATCCATTATTTTAACAACTTGTCGTAAACCATGTTGAACAAATTTTCTTTTCAATTTTTAAATAAGTTGCAGAATTGTCCATATCCAGAATCCATCTGCAGAAACCCCTATTCAAAGCCTTGCTTCAAGCCACACCCACTTTATATCCCATGCATCACACCAAAATCTTCCTCTGAAAATCCAACTAAATCTATTTTCATAAAAATTTCTTTCCATCCTTAACTTATAAACAACTCTTAATTAGGTACTACTAATCTTAAGTCACTATACTAGCATCTTTAAGTCCCTTATTTCAGTTAAACCTACTAATTAAAGAAGTTACAAAACATTTTTATGTTAACAAATAACTTGTGATTGTTTAGTTAAAAGTGTGAGAGATGATTCTTTTGATTTAACTATATAGCAATTGGAGCAAAGGATCTGATACTGATGATGCTATTGTTTTATGCTACTTTAACATGCATTCAATACACACATACCAGCAGCACACTACAATCCACATAACATTATTAACTAAGTATAGCAATATGAATGAGTACATAACACTTGGTAATAGGCTTTTATAAAAAAAATTACGAGACTATTAAAAAACGAAGATGGACTTGATACACAGAAAATAAAAAGAATATAGTAATAATGAAATAACCTAAAATTCTTAACTAATAGGTACGAACGAACTTATATTACACACACTCTGACTGCCTTTACTTACACATTCCTAACTTTACTTTTTTTAAACAAAATTTTTGATCTAGGCCGAGTGAATGTTCTTTTCAATACAAACTTTTTTGGATAATTATCTAAGAAGGTTTTTCGTAATCTAGGTAATTTTATTAATATTGCAATAATATTACTATTGGGATTCTCTTGTTATAACTTTTTTTCAAAGGTTGGAAGACCCTTATCTCTGATCTAGAGTGGTCGTTGAACTTCTTTGAATACATTTTATACAAAAACATACTTTGAAATTTTGGTTTGCTTTTTAATTCAAACTTTGCTAAAACCGTTCACTTTTTAAATTTCTTAAACATCTTAATTGTTATGAATATCATATTTAAACTCATCATTAAAAAAACTATTAACATCAAAATCAACAGAAACATTCTCAAATGTACAACTATTATACAAAATTTTAAAACAACATTGTTAAACCAAACTACTAAAAATTTCCATTCCACAACATTCCATTCACTTCCTGTACCCAAAAACGTCACATCACATCATCAAAATCAAACCGTATACATAAAGCTAAACACAATTTGATTTTATACAATCAGTTTAATCAAAACGCACATGCAAACTGCCATTTTCAATCAGACAAGGCTAACTCTGTTTACTTAAAAATGAATCAAAAGTGAACCTGTACATTTTAAGCACACAGATTATCAAAGAGAATTAAAAAATAAATTTACTTTTTTACAAACGTTTTGTTAACTAGTTGATGATGATAGTGAAAAATACGATGATGAGATCAAGATGAGATCACAAAATATCATATCAGTTAACAATAGTAAACTTGGACATTGACCTAACAAAAAAGCCATAATGATAATAGTGAAGAAGAAGAATGGGAATAATAGACTCTGAATTACCCTCGACCCTCTCTCTCACCACTTACACCTAAAAGACACAACTTCCAATCAGTTTAAATAAAATAGATAGTCTAGGCACTTAAAAAATTCTACTTTTACCCTCATACACTTTGCGTGGAATTATTAATAATTATCTGTGTGGCTCTCTTGTTATGGCTTAATCATAATTGCTCCCATTAGCAATTAGCTCGCTAAAATTCCCTCTCGATTACACTACTACTGTGTAGAAAACAGTAAGATGTAACTACTAATATTTGTAACCTTCAATCAGTTATGTGTGCAGATAGATAATGTTAATTAATTTGATTGAGATTTGTGTACATTAGAAAAGAAAGCATGTTTCAGTGTCAATGTTACAAGTGCACAGTTTTTTCTGTGTATAACAAGCATTTTTTATTTGAATACATCTTGTAGGAATTTAGAAATTAAAATTAAGTTGCCAATTTTAAGTGCAATTATTAAAAAATCTAAACCAAGATTGAGCATTTTTGAGAAATGAGTAAAGCTCTACTAGTAAAATTTCGTATTTTGTGTAGATTCAAGAGAAATTGACAATTTTAGTCATTTATAATTTACAAGTATTTATAAGCCAGTCTTACGCCTGGCAATATAAGAGGTCAGAGGTTGTAAAAGTTTTACAACACCCCCTCTCAAAACATCCACAGCCACCACCGCATTTATGCACAAAACACTATGATATGGGTCTT
>JAQGBU010000336.1:0-34926 GCA_034698605.1 Isotoma decorata
CGACGATACGTTGATTCGTGTGAATGTCCCAACTGCCAAAGGTCGGATGCCAATTAAATTAAACTCTCAATCTCTTGAGCCTCACTCTCAAGTTTGAAAGTAAAATTAATCCAGCTGTTGTTTTATAACGAACTCTAAAAAAAAATGTATCACTTCCTACGAATCATGATTTTATTATTTGTCCAAGTGTGTTTTTTCCGATACATTGCATAATTTACACTGAAATTGTTTTTTCTTTACCCCCCCCCCCCCCCTCCTGTCAAATAATAAAGGAACTCACTTATTTTCCCCTTCAGATGATCTCCCATCGGCTGAAACAGGTATGAAATCCAGGATACTTTCATTTTTAAGTCCCTCAAATGTGCCCACCTTATTTCCACCTTCACTTCCTTCTGGGGTTCCAGAGTTAACTTTTAAATGATAGCCTAAGTACCCTATACCCACAAAAACACAAACTACTACCACTGTTGTCACCACAATTGCACAGGGTTTCATTTGAAACCCCATTTTGCTTGATAGTGAATCACTATACACTGAATTGGCATGCACACACTAGAAATCCTAAGCTTCCTTCCGTCGTTATTCACAAGCTAGCACAGAGTATTAATTCCAATGATAATTCCAAGAAAATTGCCAAGTGGATATTATTGTTAGTCCAGTAAAGAATAATATTTATATATTAATTTAATAATACCCTTTACTTTGATTACAATTAATTATTCCAGTGCAACTAGGAAAAGTATTTTTTGAAACTCAAGTCTCTCAATGCCCCAGTTTTTAATATCACTCAAATAAAATGTCTTATTTCATATGCACTTACACATCTCCAAATCGAAGCTATAATCTCTTCGCCGTAGAGAAGATAACTGGTCCAACCAGTATCAAAAAAATATAATGAGATGGTGTTTTGATGTCTGTTGATGATTAACGAAAACTTTGTATAAATCGACTGAAAAGAATTATCAGTCCCTTTCCTATCAGTTTGTATTCATATATCGTTTTTTAGCAGTATATGATAATAGTTGTTAGTAAGTCGGAATTAAGGTAAATAAGAATTTAGTGACGAAAAAAATTGTATCCACAATCTGGGCAAACAACTTATAATATAACATTGAGATTCCTTCGGCAGGCCGGTTGGATCGGTGGTTATACTAAATGGTAGAAACACATGAGAAATAAAATAAATTTTAAGTTTTTCTAACGTAACGTGGTGTAGTTGTAGACATGCAAAAGACAAGTGTAATATTTACAATAGATTGATCCACAATGAAAATAAGAAGAAATGAAACAAGATGCATTATCTGCATATATTAAGGGTTGTTTCTAAATCCTGCTGCAAATCTTTACATGGTGTTAGATTTTTTTGTAATTTTATGGTTTTAGTGAAAACAATATGTAAGAATTTGTTTATCTTTAGATCCAGCTTTAATAATTTGCGTATCATATGTATCCATGCTAGGCTACAGTTTGACTTTTTTAAGCAGATCCATTTATTATTTTTTCGATAGTAAGGTTACTTACTTTAGTTGCTGACGTCTAAACTTTGAAATTTTGATATGAACCAAAGTTATTGTATACTTGACTTTCTATACATAAGGTAAAAGGCAATTTGGGAAAAACTAAAGAAAAAAATTCATAGAAAAGATCAATGTTTCTGGAAGTAAAAAAAAGTTACAATTTTGTAGCTCAATTGTAGATCAAATCAAGCACAAAATTTATGAATATATTTCTCAGTAATAATAATTCGTAAGCTCCTACTATTTCCCTTAGGATTCATACAATATTCAAATAGTACATTTTTCATTGTGATCTCATTCATCTCATCACATCGGATGAGAATATTCACAGTAAGATGATGATGAGGATGATGATTCTTGGTTATAATACTTCAAGAGGACAGGGAGAATAATAAGAGTAAATTAAAATGAATTGTTGGGTTACATTTGTTGCGTATTATATCCATGGCTCAAGTTTAGCATCTCTCATTCATTGATTAGGGCGATAGTTTTTATCAAACCGAAGTAATCCTGTAATACCAGTATGAAGAACACATCATTGTAATCAACATCATCATTACTGTCTTTATGTTACAGAACCTATCTATCACATCTTCACATTACACACACACAAATTACAGAGGTCGGATCAATTTACATAATTACAATCGTGGGCTCAATTCTTCTCTAAATTGAAAATTTTAAAATCCTCAAAATAAATAGCAGTCTCAGCCTTCTTTAAAATTTCCAAATTTGCTGAAGCATTAATACATTTTATAATTTTTTCATAATTTCATACCTTTTTACATTTTTACCTTGGTCCTCATATGATTAATACCTAGAAGCTTGTGTAGAGTAAAGATGCTGTCATTTATTGGAAAGAACTCATAAAAGTAATTTATATCCTGCCCTTAAAGCAATTAAAACTTGATACAAAAATGCTCTGCCATTTCCACCAGCATTCAAGAACAAGTAGAAACTTAACTTCCTTAAAAAATTACGAATCTTCTGCGACCTCACATACCGCTAGCTTAAAAAAAATTGTTAAAAAAATGAAATTGTCCATAGCATTAGCCTAAACCTTCATGACCTGTACTCAAAGACAATACATCATAAGTATAATAATAATAATATTAATGATCTTTGTTGCAAACCAAAAAGCAAAAAAGTGGTTGCATATGAATGAATGGCTTATTAAACAAAAGCCCTCCAGTCAGTGAGTGACTACCCCGAAACTTCTATACGATGCAGCATGCAGCAAAAAATATTACTGTTGTATTTACACACACCATTTTTTAAATGTCCCGTTAGAAAATAATTTTTTTAAATGAAACTTAATCAACGAAGCATCGCCCAAGTGTTTTATTTCAGCTCTCTCAATAATGTTTTACCCTTTTGCTTATAAATATTAGACTATAGGGTATGATTTTATTCTCAAATAAATCATACGATGTTTCACATTCAAATTAAATAGCTTGTCTTCTTGTTATAAAGGTTCTTTCTGCCTGTCTGACAAGTCTGGCTGGCTATTAAGATTCATTAATTACCTATTAAGGAATCGAGGAATATTTTGAACCTTGTTAAGCACTTAATATTTCATGTGATAACTAGACAGAGATGGCTAATCAATTCTAACCAAATGAAACCCTTGTTTTTTTAGATAGATGAATTAAATCAGATCACACATGCAACATTAGCATATAGACAACACGCTATTGATTAAAATTTGCAATGATTGTAGAATTGAGCATTTGTGAAACTTCCTAAGGGAAGTTTACGGAATTGCTACATTTTGAGATAAACGTGGACAATGATTTTTATTGAATTAGGCTTCCCTTTTTGCTTAGAATATAGAATAACATAAACAACAAACCATGACAAATGAGTGTATCGTTAGAATGATTGTTTTATGAAGTTTTTCGTAATGAAAAATACATCTAATCTGTTTTCATTCTTTTCATGAATGAAAACTAGAGAACAGGGCTAAATCCAATGTTTTTACCCAGATTTTACGAAAACCTTATTTTTAAATTAGAGGATGTGGCTAATTTCGACCACTTTTGAACTTGAAGGTCTTTTATAACCCCACGACCCCACATAAGACTACAGAATTTGAAAAAATTGACAGTGTAAAGTTGGCCATTCAGACAAACAGACCTCGGACGGACAGACGGGCAAAATTGAAGATCACATAAAGTATCTAACGATATTGATTTCTCTTGGCCTCATTATCTACAATTATTACCTATATTGATTGTATTGTTGAGGTGGTGTGTGTTTGACCAGAAACTGGTCTGAAACTCCCAAGATACATCAAAACGGAATTCGTAAATGTTTTAAATTAATTATGCCATTTTCAAAGGGACCCATAACACATCATCCGAAGAGATAATTGACGTTCAATTTTGATATTAAATGTCAGAAAGGTTGTATAAAACTTAAGACGTATAAACAAGATCTGCAAAGCTAAACTGCAATTTACTAGATTGTTTTAACTTTCGTCATACCGAATCGTTATGTTTGGCCAGTTTTGAATGAATTCAGAGTTTTAGCTAAAATAGGGCAGAAGGGTAGTAAATTTTTGGGATGGTCATGGATTTGTACTTAAGAGCAAGCCTTAAGAAAAAGTTAAGATAAGGAAGCACACCTAAGAATCCCTCAGGGGAAGTCAATCAACTACATTCTTTTTAATAATGCCTCCCCAACTTATCAATTAAAGAACTTTATTTATGATCTTGGCACTTGGCACCTTACTATTCTATCTTTTCTGCGAGCATTATCATCATTATTGCCTGTGAGAAAAATCGTGACTTCGTGAAAAAAATCCAAAAGTTTAATACCTATTCAAATTATTTCAGTAGGCCATTAGGCCAACTGCACAAACTTCTCCGATTTTTTCTCAATCGAAAATGCAAAAAGTCTACAAACCAGAATTTACCTCGTTTTGACAACCTAACAAAAGCCTTAATAAAACAATAACCTGCCGTAGTGAATGCACAATATGCGCTTTTACAATATTCACGTGCGTTAATATTAGTAGTAGTACAAATATTATTTCGACGAAGTCTAGTTTTTATTCTGTTTATTCTTTATCCTTAGCTTTATTAAACTTATAAAACTTTAATGCAAACCTCTCTACAATCTACTTTGTTCCATATTTGATGAAATAAGTGAAATAACATGTAATTTAAAAAATGAATTAGTACGAAGACCTTCTAATACGCATTAGTACCAGAATATTATTCCTCTACGTGATAATTTACAACTATCACAACCCTAACCCTGTCAAACAAAATACGGCGATAACGATTGACAAATACAATTTAGATGTAAGATTAAAATGACCCAGGCACAGAAAAATCAGCCTAAAATATTAGCAGTTTAAACTTTAGAAAAATTTATCTACATTTTACAATGAATTTGATTATATCACGGTTCGAGGATGAATTTTCGTGTGTACTACTTTAGAACGCCATTTCAGGGCTTCTAGAGAACCCTAGGTACCTGCAGGGCTATACGTACCTGCGCAAGATTAGTGTGGAATTAATAAGTCGGAAATTGGAGTCGGGTTTTGGTATCGCACTTTTCTAAGTTTTTTGGCTGGTTTACTTTGCTTGGTAATATTCATGGTTACATTAGATTTGGTTTGGTTGGGTTAGGTTAGGTTGGCCAAAAAAACTTAGAAAAATATGGTACCAAAATCCGACTTCGATCTGTGTAGCTTCACTTTGATACATTTATGACCTTGGAATTACAAAAATAAATGTAGGTTTAGTCTTGATTTACTCTAGAATGCAAATGCATGCCATTAAGAACCCAGCACCTTATCTTACACTTACCCATGTCCAACATGCCAAAAAAGGTAAAATCCTCTTCCTTCGCATTGTTAGCGATAAATGGTAACAATCGGTTGATATTGATGAATTTTGTCGTATGGATTTTCAGAAGTTAATTGAACTAAAAAAATACTATGAAATGACCATGCATGATGACAGTTTCTAAAGTCTTTTCGACAGACAAGCATGTATTATGCATGCACAAAAGTCAACATTGAATGAAGAGCTCTGTGAAATGAAGGCTATAAAATTTTACCAAGTGGAAGAGAAATTTTTTTATCAGTCAATCTTTGCTTTCACAGGTAGATACATTTGGAAAAAGATGTAGATGATCTTATGAAATGACAGAAACTCCGTGTAAAAATCAATTAAAATTCAATACCATGACCATACACAATTATTAGACTTTTAATTTTAATAACCACGTGGATATTATTTTATTTTAGTTGTTTCACTTATTCAATCTCATAGTACTTTCTTATTCTCTAAAGCTCACTCGCTCCTCTCTTCTATTCAAATTTATTTTTAAAACAACTCGAACGCTTAGCTTTGGCAACTGACAATACTAGCACAATTATTAAATCTACAGGGCTTCTTTTTTGATTCTTCAATATTATATATTACATGATCTTCATTATCATTAATAATATTAATAACACAATAATACATTATATCATTCACACAATAATTACACTGATTATTAGTTGTAACATCTTTAAATTTTATTTTTCTACTTGTTTTAATTTTTTAATTCTTTACACTGTTTCTGATTGAGATTAACACATTCAAGCTAATAAATAATTTTGTTAATTAATTACCAAACTCAACATCATCAAAACTCTATAACAATAATACATGCCAAGAATTTATACATATAATAATAATATATATTTACAAAATATACACACAAAGAGCTAAAAAACGCTAATTAAATACCCCTCAACAATTTGTTCTTGGTTTCTATGCAAAAATTTGCAAACACAACGTTTAAGAATGTTACATCATGACCGAGTAATTAATGCAATTTCTTTTCACAAGCATTTACATACAACTTTAAATTGCAATTTGAAATACAATATAATTCAATTTTCCCAAGAAACACATACAATACAATAGGAATCTACTAGCAGTTCTTATCAAAGTATTCATAATGATAATATGAAATCGAATTGCACACTTGTACAAGTTTCTAATGTGAAAGGACGCATTGATAATCTCCGCATTCATTATACAAAAATCTTAAGGAAAAACCATCTATCTATTTACATACTTTCTCCTGGCTATTACCTCTAGCAAAAAGAAAAGTAGGCAAATGAATGTGAAGAAATAAATCACGCAATTACCTTTGTTAGCCTCATTTATGCATTTTTAAATCTTAACTATTATATAATTTCCCCAAACAGGACACAGCCGTTGAAATATGGTATTGAAAATAAGGGATAATTTAATTACAAGATATTGAAGTGATAACGTTGTGAAAGAAAGAGGAATTAACCTTGCTATGCATGCTTTAGTGCACCACACATTTGATAACGTTTTAACCGTAACGTAATTAACATTCATCTTCCAGCTTTTCATGAGCACCCATGTTTACTATCTACACATAAATATTAAATGGTACATGAACAATTTAAATATACACATGTATATTATATTCAATTAAATTACTTTCTTTTAATAATATCTATTATATATCATTTTAATTAGCTAGAAAATAAGCTAGAAAAGTTCAGTCGCCCGTTTCTTATTGTTACCTTCATTAAACTTAATTTATTTTGTTGATGAGAAAACGTCAACTTATTCTCGTCAATTTTTGTTCGTTTCACGAAAGAAGATAGGAGTGAATGTTTCCAATGAAATGTAATTTATCAAGGGGACTTCTGAAATATTCAGCAACCCATTGCAACAAAGTTTCAAATTTGCATATGGAGTCTGTATGTGAGGTTGAGGTCGCAATGTTTTGCCCTATGAGTTTAAAAAAAAGTCAATCATCTTCGAAATAAGTTGCGTGAGAAATGGAATACCAGTTCAATTTTGGTGTTTGCCAAGAATCAAGAACTCTCGAAAAATATCTTGTCCTTTTTTTCAACCTAAGGTCACACCGTACCACTCATTTTGTAGAGAGATAAATATCCTAAAACAGATAATACTAAAAACTTGTGGCTTTATGACCCAACCCGTAGGCTCCATAGCAATTTTTCAAAATTTAGTTTACAGGTAGATTGCTTAAAATCATCCTTAAATTTTTAACGTGGCAATAATCTAATCATTACATTAATTACGCAGCTTATCATATTAGTCTTATATAAGTGTATACTATTATCAAAGATAACGAAATATTATTCCAGGAGATGAGCAATGAAGAAGGATGAGGATACGAGAACAGCATACTCTTAAGTAAATAGAAAAAGGTACCAAATGACGCTTAATTTTCAGAAAGATTCAGATTTCACTTGATAAATGCTTATCTTGTCAACAATTAAATATTTGACAAGGAATGTGAATGTACTCACTCTGAAATAATTGGAATATTGTTAAGGGAATCAATTGTAAGAGATTCATCAAGTCTTCCTAATCGGATCGAGTATAAAATGTTCCATAAGTAAGTCTAGTTCCTTCTAATTTTATTTATAGAATATAGCATGGTTTCACTTCACACTCACATTTCTAGCTTCATTTATCAGGGCAGTTATGAAGGGTACGATTTCAATTAATAATCACTGGAAATTAGGTACTCCTCACAAATCACTTAATAACTGCATTAAGCTAATTATCTGCGTTGATCCAACTAGAGAAAACGTCGCTGAGACAATACATATCCATGCGGATATCCAAGAACTTTCATCAGTAAACATTACATAATCTCAACTCATTCAACAACTTTTTGTGTCCCTTTTTCTAATGATAAATAACTTTAAAACCCATAAATACCTCAAATGTCTTAAAAAATGCTTACTCCAGTGGGATTTATCCTTTAAGAAAAAGCCTTCATGCAAAATCGTATCTTCTTATATTGTAAATCAGTTTCACTATTCCATTTATCTTCATCTCATACCTTAACTTGTATAATTCTTTCATATGTAAAACACTGTATGCACCAACGATGACATGCGATACAAATAGACTACAAAATATTGCATTGACGTGGGTTTTAAAAATGAAAAATCATACACTTTGCTCTGCAAATTACAAATAATAATATTATTATTCTCAAATTCTCATACTTTCTTCCTTTATTACATTTAACAAAGTCGTTGCTTTACGAAAAATCCATTGAACGGTATGGCGATTTTTATAATTTAAAAACAGCAGTTGCATTGACATTAAAGGTTTAATTAGAAAATGAAGCTAACAAGGTGCATTCGCCTTTGCGATTTGCATGCAAAAAAGTTATCAGCTAAAATGAAAACAACTAAAACTGAGCATGAACTTAATGAAATTGATCTCATCTTTAGTAAGACTGAATGATACGGGAAAAGCAATTAGGAAATATTATTTCAATATATTCCAAACTCATGCAATTCGTTGTAGTTATGTACTTCCTTTTGGATTCTAGTTCAGCGTCAGTAATTTAAAGACATTTGCTTTTCCTGGTGCCTTTGTTAGAAATTTCATTAGACATTTTAGCATTAATACCTCCGTAATATTTATTTCGTGAGTAAAAGTCACAAGTGTAACTCTAGTGCTTCTTGCAAGTTACTTACACTTAATTTCAAAAAATCTGGAAAATTTTTCTTTGTATTTTGAGGCTCACATAAACAGAAAGCCATTTTCCTATGTTTTTAAAACCTCACTGCTGTTTACAGTTTTTGAAGTAACGAGTTGAACTTTGAGAGCAGAAGATTGTGTTCTTTTACCTTGAAATAGGATACTACTAACGTTCTCCCTAGAAACGAAAAATGAACGGTAACTCTAAAAGGGGATGAATGCGTGGCCTTTTAGCAACAACTTTCAATATCTGACTATTAACGAGTTCTTTTCGTGTTATAATTAGGTATTACAATTTCACATATAAGACTTAGCTAGTTTTAACTGTAAAATTTGGTTTTAGCGATACAATAAGAAGCCTCTTGAACCTAGAAAATCGTAACGTTTTTCCCTAAAACTAGTCCCTTCCGAAGGGTTATAATAATAACAATAGTGGATAAATGAATAATAAATTGGTTACGAAGATAACTATAATCTATGTGTAGTCTATGAGTGTGATAGGTGGGCCAGTCTGGAGCGTCTAAGTCTTCGGTTGGGGTAAGTATCGTTTCAGCGACTTTTCTATATTCATCCGATGACCAAGTTTCTTGACGCCAAGCTCCAGGAGAGTTGCATTGTCCATACGGAGAAGCTTCTTCCCATCGATACCCCTTTGTTGGAATATCCCTTTGTACTCTGGCATAAATAGGCTGTCTAGCCAATCACATGCATCCCCTACACTCCAGTCGTGAAGTCCTTTATTTCGAAACTCACGTCTTATTCTTGCAGCTTGTTGTTGCTGGTGCTGCTGTTGTTGTTGTTGGGCTGCTTGGTGCTGTAATGCCGCTTGTTGCTGCTGTTGCTGAAATTGTACCAAGGTAACCTTTAAATACTTTCATTTGTATTGGATAAAAAATAATCACTTCTGGTTTGTTCAAGCTCAAAGCTAGTTTTTCACACAATTTGAAAGCTAGCCATGCAAACAAGTAAACATGCTCGTTACGTCATCGGCCATTGAAGTTATAACACAATTAAAACAGTGGTTACCTGGAGGAGCTGTTGATGTGCATGAGGGACCTCGTAATGATCTGATCCCGGTTGCTTCTTCGGTATGGTTCCAACTATTCGTGGACCGCTACTGCTTTCATACAAATCTGTAAACAAGCATTCATTAAAATTTACACAATCAATTTGGTAGGAGTCTTTGGCTATGATAATTTGTTATAAGGCGACATGATAGACTAGATAGACTAAATGATTCGTAGTAATTAACTTACCAGGTGTATATCGATGAACAGGATGAAGTTTAGCGGAGTTACTATTAGTAGCTGGAGTAGAAGCCGACGGAGTGGATTGATAGTAGTAGCATTTAGGATGATGCTGCTGCTGATAAAGTGACGAAGATGGAGGTGCAGTCTGAGGGATAGGAGGCTGGCCTGCAACAACACTTGGCGTAGGTGCAGGAGTTGGTTGCTGACTATGAGCCACTTGTGGCTGAGCCTGCATTTTTGGGTTTAGAGTTTGATAATGGCCGTATCCACTTGTATTGAGCATGGCTTGAGCAGTATTTGATGCGGAATAAGATCCTTGTTGATGTCTCGCTTGCAACGTTCCATACGTGACCCCATGATGCTGTTGCATTGATTGCTGCTGTTGCATTGATTGCTGCTGTTGCATTGATTGCTGCTGTTGGATTGATTGCTGCTGCTGCTGTTGTTGTTGCTGATGCGCAAGCTGGCTATGAGACTGTAGCATTTGTTGGTGATGTTGGGCTGCCGCTGCATGCTGTTGTTGCAGTTGTTGCTGCTGTTGATCTAAAAATGTCAATTTTTATGTCAGAAATGTTCCATTGAAACCCATAAACCTCATACATTCGACATCCTCAAAGCATTGCTGAATTAAAAAATACAAAACTTACATTAAGACACAAAAAGCGATTGTACATTCAATACCGTAATTTGATATCCTTGTATTTCAAACTATTACTATTTAGATATCAAATACAACTTACACTGCTGCCTGGTCATAGTAGGATACCCACTGTACATTGATGACGTGCTGGAATGAGCGTGACTAATAGACCGATACATAGGGGACTGCCGATTGAAAGGCTGTTGTCCTTGATTGTGCGCTGCCTGTTGATCTGCAGCAGCCGCAGCTGCTGCAGCAGCGAACATGTGCCCTTGGTTAAATCGTGTAGCGGCTTCATGAGTATCCCGAGCGTCAGAAAACTCTGGTGGTGGTGCCAAAATGGGAGTCTGATTCCTTAGGCCGAATTCTGGCGGAGGAGGAACTACGCTCGGGAAGTCCTGCTACAAGTTCAAAAATTAATGTCAGTACCCCCGCGCACATAGTCATTTATCCTTTTTCTTATTTTAAATAAAAACCCAGTTAAATGAACCAATTTCTTACTTTAAGAGCTGCCACATGCATCTGAATAAGTTTCAAACTCTCTTCAATGCTCTTTTCTGCTTGTCGAGTTTGTCCTTGCATCTGGCCTTGCAGTTGTTGAAGTTGACGAGCAGCAATTTGCTGTTGTTGCAAATGGTATTGATGCTGCAATTGCTGTGGTTGTTCAGTCAGCATTGATCTAGACCTCTGAGGTTGTAAAGTATGGTACATCTGAGCAGAAGGGGTTGTACTACTGGTACCACTACCCTGCTGTGGGTTAGGCGTCATGGGCCCAACGGAACTCTTTTTCTGTACAGGAGTTTCTCGAGGACTCCGTCCTTCTTCACTCTCACTCTCAATTTCCAATGGAGGTGGTAACTTCACTAACGAAACGGCATTCTTAGTAAGATTTCCTCCACCAGAATTTGCATTGACTTGTCTCAAATTTGAAATTCGACTAATGGTCCCATAGTTGGGTTCTTGGCTGTGAGACATCGGTACAGTCGGATGAGTTGTTCTACCGTACAATTGTTGCTGTTGTTGCATTTGATGATCGAAATTGTAAGTAATCCCCAACTGGGCACTGGCAGAAAGCTGTTTTTTCAGTTGATTCTGCTGCATTTGTTGATGTTGCTGTTGTTGTTGTTGCTGATGTTGTTGCTGCTGCTGCTGCTGCTGTTGCTGTTGCTCAAGATGTGCCAAATTAGAGATCTTTTCTTCGTCATTTCTCTTCGCACTATTATCACCCTGCTGACCACCTGATGATTTGTTGGTGATTGCGTGAGATGCAGATATAACGGTTTGTACAGAATCCGAGGTAGTTGAGGCTGACGAAGGTGCATTTTCATCCTTAAGAATCCACGTCTTGTCACTAGAATCTTCTGAACTGTCCGAGTCTGGATTTACTGGTAGGTTTGTCACATAATTACCACCAGTAGGAAGATCCCCAGCTTCTGAACTAACCCCTGAGGATGAATTCGTACCATCATCTTGGCCCAGATCATTTGGAAACGATTTGGATACTTTGAGACTCGTTTTGATTTTCTGGATTTCATCAACACTCATACTATGTGGGATTTGACTCTGATTGTTCCCACTAACGACTGGGGTTGATGGTGGAGATTCTGACTGGAATGTTACTGTCTTCTCAGCCTTACGTGCTAATCTGGGTGATTGTTTTACTTCAATTCGGATTTTAGTTGTTTCTCCACTAGAAAGACTTGAACTTGTTTTCAAAACGGGTTTTACAGGCCGCAACTTCTCTTTGGCCTCTTGAAGACTTTTTTGTGGATCAAACTGACTCAGATTTTGGTTATTATTGTTCGCGACGTTTCCATTTGTGTTTATATTACTATTGCCACTTCCACCACCATTTGGCTTTCTATTGTTAAAGCTATTGTTAATGTTTTTTCCTCCAGTGGACTCCCCATAGTCCGACTCCGACGGAATGTAGGGACTTGTACTTTCAACGCTGCTTTTCATGACAGACCCGTTTTGCAGCTCTCCTTTTCCTTTGTTTACTGGCTCTGCGTAATCCGCACTTTTTGTACCTTTTCAAAAAAAACGTCAAGCAAAAATAGTAAGTATTAATTTTATAAACTATACATTAAAATTACAACATCACAAATTAAGAGTTTCATACGGTTTGATACCTTGCTCTTTGAAAGAATTAAAAAATGACAAAATGCGGTGTACACGAGTGGATGTAGACTTTTATTCATTTCTTTTAATGGAGAATTAGAACGCCTTTTTGGATTAAAAATAATGTTTCCATAATAAATAAACGAATAAACGTTCGAAAGCTCGAGAATTAACAAAAATCTACATCTTGAAACTTGAGTTCATTCCATTAATATGAAATTTTTTTAAATTAGGAGTTGTCCAAATACAGAAAATGGCATACCTTCTTTCTTAGCTGCAGGGGGTAAACTATGAGAGCGACTCTTCTTTAGCGTTCCTGAGCCACCCCCACCACTATTAGCAACCGAATTACCACTCTGTTGATCACTAGCTTGTTCTCGGTAACCAATTGATTTTAAATCATCTGGAGATGCGTATAATTTGGCACTATCCGTTGGCTTAAAGCTGGACATGACTCCGCTATTGCCCCCACCACCACTTGCGTTTTCCCCTCCTCGTCTGATCAGGGTTCCTGTGCCCCCAATTTCTAAACTAGCATATTCTTTGGACTTCGACACATCAACTTTAATCACTTGACCAGGTGGGACTAAATTAATTATTGTTTGCTGTTCAGCTGGACTAATTGTACATCCTGTGCTTGCCCTTCGAGGCAATGTTTTCGACTGCACTGGCCTCAAAGGTTTGATCGTCCTGTATTCCCCATCCGTTAGCACTGGTGTCTTGACAGACTTTGGCGTTTCTTCTCCAGAACCCGAACCAGAGGAAGACTGACTTCCCGTTGAGCCATCACTCTCATGTCCATCGTCGTTCTTTGAAGGTTTATCTGCCTCAGGTGGAGGGTCTGGTAACTTCTCAATGCTTTTCCATGATCCTTCGTAATTTCTGTCAAAAAGAGCTTGAACTGTAGATGAAATACATGCCCAGGAGTGACGAGGATTTGTTCGCAGTTTGTTCAGATTTTCTTGACTTAAAGACTTTGACTTGGATTCCGATGATGGAGAACCAGGTTTGCTGTTCCCTGAAGACTTTTTCTGAGACAAGCCTTTGAGGTCAGGAGTGCTGTGGAATTCCTTGTGAAGTTTTGATGTTTCCTTCCCCTTCAAAGCAGACTATAGTTAAAAAATTATCCCTTGTTAAAAAAAAATTAAAAACAACGGAACCTAAGCTCTATTGATTTCCAATTAGAAAATGTAAGCATGACTGTCGTATGTACTGAAAATTGGAAATGAATGCCTAGGAGCATGAACAATAAAATAACAACAGTGTTGAATTCGAAGTTTCGCCTTTTATGTACGTCCCAGTCACGGTAACATCTAGAGGTTAGAGGTTCAATATTGACAAAAATGCATGTTAAGCAGTTTACATTTCACCTCAAAGTATAATATAACAATGTTGATTTAAAAAATGAAAAATGAAGGAAAAAGACGACAAATGCTATTGCTCAGATAAGTAAACTTACCTTTGAACGCTTCATTTCAGCCACGGAAGCATATATTTTATGGCCAACAGATGAAAGAGGTGAAGGGGGACACGTCCAAGTTGCAGCTTTATTTCCCTCTTGGGACCCGTTAGTCTTTTCTGCAAAAATTTCTTGTATCTCAGATGCAGTTATTCGACTAGAAGTGGGTCGAGCTCTTATAGAAGCGGTTTTTGGTTGAATACCTCCATTAGCACAGACACTAGCACCCGTAGCACCCGGGGGTAATGGTGGCTTTCCAGCTATTGAGTCTACTGAATTTGACTTGGTACCCACAGCTCCACCACTAGTTTCGTTTCCAGTATTTCCATGATTTCCAACACCTATAAATAACACAAAAGATTTACCAAAAAAATAATATTTTATCTTCTACAAAACTCAAATCGATTCCACTCAAGCAGAAAATCAAGTACCTAGCTCTGCAAGTGCAGCAACCATGGACTTGGCTCTAGCTCTCCCCACACTGAGACTGGTTGTAGGGTCACGACGAGGTGGAGATGGAACGCTTGGTCCACTGGAACCTAAATTGAATTATGGAAAGATTTTAAAATGTTCTTTCTCCCAAACACGTAAAATGACGCACAAGTGTAGACCAAACTAACCAGAGTGTTTCCTTGGTAAAGTAGCAAAGTGATTTTGAAGCTGAGCCTTCGGTGTTCCAGCGGTCCCTTGGTCACACGTAAGGGAAGCTGGAGAGCCAGGTTTAGATTCTTCCTGTTGAGCAGCTGAAGGTCGAGAAAGTCCAACTACCGTCATTGAAACTAATTCTCCCGACTTCCGGATCATGTCTACTACTATCTCATGAGACAATTGCGACACATCCGTTTGATTGATCTAATAAGCATAATTAAAAATACATTGTTTGTTAAAACTCCGCATGTATCATTCCCAAACTATTATGCCAATAAATAACGAAGATAACTTACAGAGAGAATGAAATCACCCTTTCGGAGTCCAGCTCGATCAGCCACTCCATTCTCGTCCACATCATCTAAATACTGAAGGGCAGGAAACCTCTCAGAGGGTTGAAGTTCCATCAAAGGAGAGTCTGCTTTGGCACCTCGAAGAACAAAACCGAAACCCTTTTGGCCTCGATGTAAAATCACAGTGTGCGGTTCTCCCCATCTACAAACAAACGTTGGTTCAACAACCACTCCACCACTCGCTCTGAAAACCAAATTAATCAGCTCAAATAAACTCGAACTAACTCAATTCATAAAAAAGCAAACTCAATTTTCCAGCCATTATCTTTTATTGCACTTTCCTTGCAATAATTTAAGGCCGAAAATCGAGCAAAACTTAAAACACATTGAAAACATCATACAAAGCCTTTTCCATACTGCGAGGTTTACAACTACTATCAAAGCTCAAGAGCTGAAGGGTTAACTCTACGTTTTACATCCAAAGGAAACTGTGAAAAGCACAGTAAGTAGCTAAAAGTAAAAAAAAGAAGTCTACTCGCATAACTATACGGACTAGGTTTTCAAAGTTTTCCTCATTCAGAGAAGAGATATTTATATTTTCCAAGTTACGTACACCCTTTAATTTAACTTTTGATTACGAAGTACCTTCCATAAATTACATAAAACCTTGTGCACCATATAGCGTTTATCGTGAAGAATTCGTGCGCAGTTTATGGATGTGGTCGTTGGTGATTCTGTCAAATCAATCAAAACTTTCCTTTCAAGCTTTTTCGTCAAATACATAATATTAACGAACTACTAATAATAAATAGCTGAAGTTCATTATTCATATGTTCTTATCTTTAGAAAGTGTCATGAAATTGTACACACTTTGAATAAATATGTTCATGAATATCTGAGCCCGAGGAAATATCTCATCTGAGTATAAGTATGTTTTTGAACTCTTTTTCAATACTTAAAAAAAGTTCTTACACTTTTTTCATTCTTGGAACGCTTGCTCCTTTGCTTCCAGCTTTTCCAACCGTTCTTGACGGAGGAGCAAGATGGTTGCGATTTTCATAACTTTTCATCCGAATCTCTTGAACACATGACGATGGGAATAATCCTATCTGACCTCTTAGCGAACCCTCCAAAAATCCCGTGTCTGTTGACCCCGTTACTATGATTTAACGCATATAAATTATCAGAAAATACACTTCATGTCTATTTTTTCCACCCTCAAAAATCTTCAAACGATTTTATACCTTCAATAATATCCCCCTCGGTCAGTTTAAGATGATGAGTTGACTGAGGAACAAAATTTTCCACACAAACTACCATTGTCCCAGGAAGAATGAGCGCTGGATCTGTTGGTGTGGCATCATAACTCGAGCCGCTTCCTCCACTGTTACATGTCCCCACTCCTGAACTGTCACTCGTAATATCGCTATGGTCCAAGCTCTTATCTACATATAGAAATTATCATATTTCCTTACGTTAAGTTCATAAATAATTCAATAGCAAACACTCAAATGTTTCGAATATCCCTTTCCCAAAACAAGCAACAGAAAACATTAATTTCCCTCACACACCCGAAGCCATGGATTAAATAGATCTTCCTGAAAGTATAATATCACACTTGAACCATCACCATTACCAATTCCCATAGCAGTCATATCATGCAAAATCTCGTCAACACAACAGTTACTAGTTACCAAAAGTTATTTGCAAAGTGTACAGGCAGTTAGTATGTATTATTGGAATACTTTATTTACATGATGAAAATCCATGCAATTCATAAATTTTCCTTTCTCCATTCGTACTCACGACGAACAGAAGCGAGACTGTGAAGATTTCAGCGTTTCCGTATTCAAATTTAATATTAAAACAGGGAATGAAAAGCTCAACCATAAATAAATATTTTGATGATGTGAAAACGGAGGATGCGGAAACCCGAAGGGCTGTGTGTGAATCAGAGGATGATATGAGGAGAGTGGGGCTTTACTTGTTGATTTAAACAAAACCAATTAACATAACTGATAATTGAAGTAGAGTACAGAGGTTTACTTTGAGGTTAATACTCATCATCCCTTTAATCTTCGAATCCTAGCATGAACTATTTTCTCTTCGCCCACCACTACATTTGTCCGTGTCTTGAATTAATTTACAAATTCTAGAGCAAAATATTACGAAGTATGAATTATTGGAATAAGATATTACTTGGTAAAGGATTTTGTAAAAAACGAACCCAATGTGTCCAAGAATTTGTGTCACTGCTCAAACAAATCCATGCTCAAAAATCTATTTCGCCCACTCATCTGTATCAAATCTAGCACATTTATATGTGACATGAATATATTAAAACATAAAACTGATTCATGTTGAACCAATTAACTCTAAGCATTTATGGAGCAAACTTTTTGTAAAAACAAACACAAAAACGAACTCGCAATCACAAAATACTACCTTCTAATCGGAATACGCATATATTTTATGCATGCGGTTCACGTAAAGTTAAGCAATTAAATAATGATGAGTGGGGATTGTGGGTAATCATAAATTAGACTATAAACAAATAAAATTGAATTGTTCACCCTATCAAACTTAAGAGTAAAAATTAATAAGTGACTGTGCATTCTACGAAAAAATCGATTTGATGTGTGAAGAAATATGGATGATAAGATCAGAGGGCTGCTCCAATATTAGTGCATTTTATTATCACTGCCTCAAAGTCTATCAAGATTGATCTGAACTTAAGATTGACGATTAGGATGTAAAATGTTTGAGTTAAACAAAAGTTTGTCAGAGAACGTAATAAATTCAAATTTGGATACTGTCCGTTGGGATCTGAACCCTTAAAAAATTAAAGGGGAATTAATAAAACTTTAGCTAGTAACAAAATTTAAGCATTCATAAAAAGCGATTAATATGTGTAAACAGTCTATTGCAAAAATATGCTTCATATTCTAGACAGAATTGTGAATTGTAGCTCGAAGACCGATAATCTTACTAATAAACTGGGATTAAAAGGAATGCCTATAAATTCTGTGCTACTGAATTGATGAAATTGTCGTTACTTTTTGCCAAATATCTCTGCGAGTCTGAAGTGCTAAGCAAAGGCTGACCCAAAGCACTAAAAAATAGAAAGCGCATTTTACTTTGATGATATCCTTCTTGTTTGAAAAAGCCCATAATTTATGAATAAAACTGCAAATGGCACAGAGAGTGAATTCAGAGAAAGAGACATTTTTAAGGAGACTGCAAGACGACCCCCATGGACATGAAATGATTGCAATTCGTTGATTCACTAGTCGTCTTCGTCGTATCGTAAAAGATGATTATGATGAGAGTTCTTGAGTCAAGCCACAAATTTAATTTCATTCCATTATTGCCTATTCGATTCTATTAGAAAGACATTAAAGGTCACATAGAAAGCGTCATTAGTATTCCAGTCGCAGTAGATATTTTCCCATTATAAACTGATTTCACGTAGCCTCATTCACCCACCGTTCAATATAATCCCATCCCATCCCACTGCAATGCAATCCACACACAAAATAACTCCGACTTCGCAGCACTTTTAGACCAAATTAACTCCTTCATAAATCTCTAATCGACTTCGCCCTTTTTACAAAATGCATTCACCACTATCCTCTAAAAGTTTTTGAACAAATCAATAGAAATTGTGTGGCTAGTGGTTTTCCAGTATCCAGCTAAGGGAAAATGAAATGTTGAAGGCCTTTCCTGCATTAGCTAACTATTGAGTCTAACGGGGTTTTAAAAACAAACTATGTATGACAAATAAATACCAAATTTTCAAGATCGTAATAGCCAGATCGATATCGGCAATCCTAAACAGATTTCGTGTATGAAATCTGTGTTGTAGATTATTAAGCAGTCCTAGGTTTAAAAACTTGACATTTTAACAATATTAATAACAAGTCGAAAGCATCCTGTAACATATTTTTCGGCTCCTTTGAGCTTTGATTTCCTCTTGGATTCTATTTTTCTTCTATTATCTTCTTTCTTTCACTCAGCATGGCAAAAGCTAAGAAAAACTAAAAGCGATCTTAAAGAAGACGAAACGCAAGAAGGGTGGCTGGCATAAAAATAAAAGACAAGCACAAAAATAATAACAAAACATTGGGTTCGGTTAGGGTGGCCCAACATCCCAACTGCATATTGTCCAGCTTTGAAATGCAATGATATTAAAATAAAGACACAAAAAGCTTCATTTCAATCTTTGATTAAGTACGCTCCAACAATAAATGCGAGTCTGAAATTTTTGATAGAAATAAAATTAAGTACTCACATACTTTTTAGAAAAATTTCTTAAAATTATGAAACCCTGACTAGCCACTACTCAATCAGCATGAGGTACATTTTGATTTCTAACAAATTAACAAGAAGTTGTTTAATTGTTCTCGCAGCCCAAATTGTCCCTTTCGCTCAAATGCTGTACAAAATATTTTTTAACCATAAACATGGGTAATAATTGAAACCTAGATAAACTGAAAAGCATTTTACATCTAACAGGCACAGTTGGCTTGACTTATTAAAACCAAGACATTTTAAGCTGTCTCTACCCTTAAAAGTCATATTGTCCTTTAGTGTGTAGTTTTAGTTATCCTCTAAATTCCCTTTCTCGTCGGCTCACTACTTACTTCCGTTTATCCTCCTATTTCCAATGCACCACACAAGCTGTGTATAGAAAATGAAATGATATGGGTAAAATCTAATTTTCTCCTCTAATACATATTTAGATGAAATTCCCTTTGTTTTATCCTGAAATGGGAAGTACCATAGTAAGACGAGACTACGAAACACCATATGGTCCCTTATTGCCTGTGATCGACACATGCCGAAATGGACCCATACTGTTCCCTGCTTACTGGCTCATTTGCTATTCTTCTACTATTTCAACTTTCATTTTACAGTAAAAGCAAACTTGAGATATTTGTCGTTACACTATGCATTGGGTTAATGATACAACGCAACTGAAACTGTATTAGCAAAATTGCAGCAATAAAAGGCGTATGTATTTGTAACCTAATTTAAGCACAGGTGAGTGAATTACATGCATACACACCAACCATGCAATGCATATGAGGGAGTAACCAGCAACAATTAAGTATGGGAGCATAGAAGCGGTACTTAAACAACTGACTAATTACTGTTAATGAAATGAAATGAGTCCGGAGTGTGTACTCCGGACATAAAAGTGAAATTAACCAATTAGGTCACATTTTATGAAAATTATAAGGATAAGATGTGATGTGACATATGATACTTCTAGCTATTATTACAATTACTTTACGATGCATAAAATAAAATAAGGTAAGCTATTCTGTTAACTAAACCAACTGTATTTCTTCCAGACGTGCCCACGACCATCGCATTGACTCTCCTAGTATAGAAAGTAGTTCTTATCAAAACACAGCATAATTAAAAGTGAAAACTCTGACTTCGTATAAATTAGAAGCGTCATGATGATGCCATGAAGCATAAAGAGCATTAATACTATTCCCCACCGTATTTTTGTATTGTACATTTGTACAGTAAAATTGGTTGGATGAAACCCTACAATCTAAAGATATTTCAGTGAAATCCATTTCAAAACACCTGCACCTGTGCCAAAACATGCCAACTGTTGATAGTTAATTAAGAAGCAATATAGGTATCTAACATTTCTTTATTAATAAAGTCATGAGATTTCATGTGTAATTAAACTCTAATTTAGCACATATGTAGGTCTCATAACTTATCAGCAATTCGCTAGAGTAAGCTTATTTATTTACAGTGTTTAGTAATTGAGTTAGTTAGTGTTAAATAAAATGTATAAAAAAGATCCGACCCAAAGAGTTAGAATAAAAATAATAAACAAAAAAAAAATTAACCAGTAATGGCAGACCCGCAGTTATCCTCACTGCCGAAATGACTACTTCCCCCCGAGTAGCTTGAATCTGAACAACTGCCAGATCGGGTGTGACCTGAGCATTCACTAAGACATGAGGAGGCGGAACTAAATGGCGGAAGGGATCTGTTAGACGGACAAGGACTAGGGGGTCCTCTAGACAATCGACCTGATAAACAGGTCATGGAACAGTTTAGTCGAGGATCAGATAATGCACGTGATATCACACTCCGTCGTCTTGGATTGTACTTTGGCAGGTCACGGTATGGAACTATAACGAAAAACAAAGAAAAAAAACAACACAAAACATAAAACAAACAAATTACAACATAATGTAAACGAACAAAACATAAAATATTCACTTTTAACGAACAACGTAAATAAAGTACTTATTTAATAACTGATCATAATCATTTGTAACAAATAATGATACATTTACGAAGGCAATGCATTTATTCTTAATGCCAATACGTGCATGACACTACTAAAGATACTTCCGATAAACCATCCAATTCATCTACAAGGAGTACACTAAGCCTGTGATATAATTTTATCTGATTTGCTCACATGAAGCGTTTGAGGAAAGCTTAAGTGACAAGGAGGGGGCCAGTTGGCAAGGGTAAATACGGCACATTTTGGCTGACACCCTCACACGACTGGACATACATTTCTTCCAGCATTCACTTCTTCAGTGTTTGTTTCTAAAACTCCAGAAATCTTAGCCTCAATCCCCAGTATTACCCAGCGGACGAAGACAAAGTTACATCACGGGCATATGCATGTATAGTGTACAATTTCCAAGTGCATGGACAGCTTTTGATACAAAAACTTGCATTTCTCAAAATACGGAACGGCTTAGCAAAAATGAAAAGCTAGCACGTATAAGGGTAACAGGAATTACAAATAATAGGAAAAGCCTTAAAAAATAAACCGTCGCAACAACTTTAGTCAAGCATCGGAGATGGAAAATCTGTTTCTTACGATTTTTAATGTTCCTTTGACTCTTGTGAGTAGAAATATGCTATAGTCTCAATGCGCCCCACCCACACCCCCTTGGTATGACCTTTGACCCTTTTGGTCAAATGTGCTCTTTAACCTATGCTATGCGTAACTGAAAACCGAATCGAAAACGTTAGAGCGCGCGAGGACGGATGGACGGACATAACTACCATTCACATAAAGTATCTCCGATACTTATTACTCTTTTGCTTTTCACTTTTCAGATATTTATGTCATGAATTATAGCCATTTCTTTGATTCCACAATGTATAGCAACCAACCAGGTAGACTGAGTTTGATTCTCCAATGTCATCTACGAATCAAGCCATATGCTATATAAAAATAATTGTGACTTGTACAAGATAAAAAACGAGGTTTGTAATTAAGGATAATAGCTATGAAATGAGTGTGTTCATGACAGTGTATGAAAAATTATTGAACAATCACCGCCAACAACAATTACCATCAACGAGTTAGGACCAGAGGCTCACAATAATAATCATCTCTTCTCGTGGAGTAAAGTAACTAGTAACAATTACACTAGATTTTACTTTACGTCAAAGAGACTAAACTTCTATTACTTACTGGGAGCAACAGTCATTAAACTTTAGAAATATAAAAAACACCACTATCTGGACACATCTATATATAATAATACTAAAAGGCGGATAATAACTCTAGGCTCGGGTCCTAAATACACATTAATCAGCATGGGGCAAACTTTTACTTCGAAATACTAGAGACATCCAAGTTCCGAGTTGTAAAAACTCGTGTCGATGAGACTTTCTTAATGAAGTGCAAAAAGTGAGGAAATTTCTCAAGAGAACTGCTGCTGGCAAGAAGGCCTTCAACTTCCATCATAATAACAATTTTATCCACCACTGGAACTAATGCTCTATCATATATCTTTCTTTGGCTTGGCTTTACTCGAAAATTCCGTAAAGTATTTCGAATTAGATGATGGTGCGGTGACTTATTTAATTTGCCCTTTGCTACTGCATTTTCAAGCATACATCAATATCCGGATCAGAGGATTTATTGTAGTGTTGTATTATATAATCAGGAGAAACCACTAACATTGAGGTAAAGTAAATAAGCCCAATCGAGTCGTGTTTCCTGTTACATAAAAACCACTGTCCTGTGGTATTTCTTAAGTTAGAACTACATGGATGAGGCATTTCATTAAAATGGACAAATAGAATGGGTTTTATTGTTTGGGTCCAGGGTCACTAAATAAATAGTATTTCAGTTCCTTGGGCACTGTCCAGGACTTGAGATTCTGCAGATTGCAAATAATACAACTGAACAAGTATATAATACAGGTAGAGTCCGAAGATATTGACAAAGTCAACCGAAAAGTCAAACAGAAGTCCTAGTCAAGATGTCGGTGTATTTGGTTGAAGGAACATAAAACGCTCCCTTCAATTCATTAAAAAAATAAACCTCCCCAACTTCTAAATGAAACACAAAGCTAAATTTGATCATGGGATTTTTGTAGCAGTTCCTTCATCTTCGTTAGAGTCTTCTTTTTTTAAAACAAAGGTTCCTTTTCGATGTCATCAAATTTCTTTTTGCATTTCCTCGGGAAAAATGTAGCTAACGTTTTTTTAATTGCTACTATTGTTCGTCTTAAGTGAGAGCCGATTTTTTGTCTTTGCACTTCGTAAAAAATGTAATTTATATTTTTTCAAGAATCTCCTGCTCTCTCCTTGAAAAAAAACCCAGCCTTAATTCTGATGAGTTGGTGTTTCGTAATAATACAACAATACGCTGAAAGTAGAGCGGTATGACAGCAGTACGCAATACTTGAAAGCTGCTTTGAAAAGCCATATCGTAAAATCCGAATTCAATCGAGGTCACCATAAAAAGTCTAAATTCCCCTGACAATATGATTTGTTAAAATGTATGTCACACATTGTTCATTCCATTTTCATATCTCTCTTACTAAGAATGTGGGAGAGTTGTCCAGAATACAGAATGGAAAGTAGGAATAAAGAATGATGGACACGAACCAAGTCACTTAACATTCCATTACTTCACTCCCAAATGCTGCTTATCATTTTTTTTAGACTTGAGTCACACTGCTCACGAGTTCAAGATGACATCAAAGTGAAACTTCATTCACATTCAATATCTGACAAAAACGACTCTTTAAAGAATCAGGTATGTGGTACATAGCGGTGGTGGTAATAGTACCTGTGGTTTAGTCAGCCAGTGGGTTCTCAATCGGGCTTTTTCATGGAAAAAACACATTCGAACATATCTTTGAATTTCCATCAGCTAAAAATTTCTTAAATTAACCCACAATTAATTTTAGAAATGAATGTCTAAACTGTTCTGAAATCTCTTGAAGCATTATATATCCTTATGTAAAATGATAACCTATGAGACATTTAGACCACTAATCTTAAGAACTGAAGCTGAATAGTAAAACCCTGGTTTCGCTAAGCCTAACTACCCTGAAGAAAATAAATGACAGTGTAAAATTATCGATGCAGTAGTTTCACGTAACTTAGTACGGTACAATTTTTCTACAGCATTACGGTAGGAAATCACAGCCGTGGACTGGACACAAAAGAAATTTTTAGTTGAAAGCTGACAACATTCCTTTGAAATTTTATGACATTTCTCTCCCCCTTTATGTCTTATTAATGATCATTTTCCACATAATAAATAGAAACGGGATGATTATATTTTATTATGAATTAATTCTGCTTTTTCTTTCATAGTCCGTAGGTGGAACTGTGGAAGTGGACTAACTGGTTACACAATTTACACGCAATCTACTCAACTCCAATAAATTCTACAAGAAAAAATAAGCCTACCGTCATACCGCATACTATATAGTGATCAAGCCCAACTGTACACTGAGACTCGAATAAATTCAAAGAAATATACTTAATTTGAATTAACTCCAACCGTCTTTGCACATTCCTTCAACTTCATAAAAAATTAAAATTCATTTTATTCTGCCAAGAAATTGCCAGATTCGTCTTCAATAAACTTCACTAGGTTACGATTAACGAAACTGATAATAGTTTACAAAAGCTTAAAAATATATAACCTTCTAAAGTAAAGACTGCTCCTTTTTAAGGTGCATTAAATTACTAAAATCACTTTACCAGAAATACGTTCCAGATTTCCAATAAAAGCTTAAAGTATAAAATTATTTCAGAAATTCATTTAAATTAAAAAAATCCATTCAATTTATATTCTCCAGAAGCAACTATCACTATCATCCTCCTCCACAAAACCATTTCCTACTTTAAATATCAAACCAAATAATGTATACGATCATGATCTCGTCATTTTCATGATTACCATGTCCATAGTTGATCATGAATTTTGAAACTGAATACATAATGTGAATGGCCATAAGTAACCTAAGGAGGGGCATGTCACATCCACATCTTTCTAGAATGTAAAGAAGGCCTTGAAATAAATAGGCATTCCATTCTATCGTCCAGTCGAACCAGACTCACAAAAAAAAATCTCCATAATAATAATAACAATGAAGCCACTACGATTATACGACATGATATAACCCACTAGCCTAGGCAGTTCTTTATAAAAGATAAAGGACCCACAATCCTGTTACTTACACACGAGAAATATTAATATTATTAAAAGCCACTCCTAAAGTAAACGCAAGCATGGGGGAAATAACAAGATGTGCGTGGGATGAACAAACTTATTGATATTCAGCAACAGAAAATATCACCAGAGATTTTCCTATCGCATCACATCGCATCATCAATCTCCTAACTATTTGATTACATTATTTATCTACACTGACCATCACGCATGCATTTTCAACCTAGATTGATCACAAGTCAACAACCAAAAATCTCTTGCCAACTTAACCCTTTAGTAACTTTGAATCATTTTATTAAAAAATCCTGGGTTGTTCAGAAGTATCAGAGGGGATTCAACTTCTATTTCTACCATTAATGGTGATTCAGATTTAGATGAAATGTTTCATTAGAACAATCATTGAAGGTCTTTCAGGCAAAATTCTCTTCCTCTCAAAAACCTCACATTCCATCAATCTGAGCTTAATACATGAGTCATTCTGTTGTCAACACTTTGACTTTGGATCATTTCCCCATTTCTTGTGTATCGAGAGTCGATTGATCTTGCATGTCACTGGACTCCTAACTTCAACTGCATTAATCTACCTGAAATATATGAGCGGCCCTTTAAATATAAATCCTAATAACCAACCTCCCGCTATTTAAAATCCTTAGGTACTCTTCAGTTCGTATTTAAGAAGGCCAGTGTGCTTCGCTTACAAACCTAAAGATTCGTTGGATTTGGATGTGAAAGATAAAAGATAAAATCAAGTCTACTTTTCTCATTAATAACTAGACTAGTTTAACTAAGTTACACACTTGTTTATAATTTAACTACTTATCTCTGCCCAATCAGTCTAACGGATTACATAATTATGGTTAATCGTGTCAAATTATTTAACCACTTCATCAAAAATGGCTTCTATGTAATTGGTAAACTGCATTCATATTTGAAAAAATGAACCAACAGGCCAGCATAATAGTAATGATGATGCCAGCATAGTTGCATGCAAACTGCCAAACTGAGGCTCATTAAATATGTGCGATAAGGTCAAATCTAACATAGTAATAAAACGTCGCAACAACTTTAGTCAAGTATCGGAGATGGGAAATCTGTTTCTCAAGATTTTTAATGTTCCTTTGATTCTAAGCAGCAGAAATATGCTATAGTCTCAATTCGCCCCAACCACACCCCCTTGGTGTGACCTTTCACAATTTTGGTCAAATGTCAAAAAATTTAAACTTCGGATTTTGATTAATTTTTTAATTTTTTTTTAAAAACAAGATTGAAAATTTTAGCAAGTCAAATTGATTGAACCTACGGGATATCCTCATGAATTGATGCAAGCTAAGTTAAGGCAACGTAAACCTAGCTTCTTCTAAATTCCTTTTGTCTCATTTTTCCCGAAATAAAAGCCTGCCTAGTAGTTTATAAATGTTTATAGAAAATGATGAGAAAGGTTAAATTAGTACTGACACAATCATCTTCTTATCATCACTGTTAGCAACAGACTACAGACAGAAAGTAAATAAAAAGAGTAAAGGGATATAGAAAAAGGAAAAGGAGATTTTGATGGTGAAAATGGATTCCCGGAAAGAAAATAAGAGGACAAGAATGGCAGGTTGTTAGCCGTATATTGTAAGTGAAAGAATGGACAAGGAAATGTTTATCGATCGAAGAATACCCTACTGACTGGGTGTCCATACGGACTCTATCCATATAAACTTCACCCCATACGAAGAAACGGAATTCAAAGCTTATATATAAATTCTGTCGGAGATTCACTACACAGATAAAAGTAAAAGCCTCTCCCCCTTCTGCACTAACTTAAAAAGTACAAAGCAAAAGCTACATACTCCATACACCTGTCTACTTACTTCCACTCGAACATCTATTTAATTCTCGAGCTTCTCCCTACACCCGGTCTTAAGCTAAGGATATACAATTTACACTAATCTACTACATTGCCCATTATCATCTTCATTTATTTCCTAAGTCAACACCAATTTAAACCAAGTACATTGACAGCTAACAAGGTAGGTGTAGTTGGTTCTACAACAAACGAAATTACTTGAGACTGTTGAAACTAGAGATGCCTTAATCTCTCTACCTTGCAGTGTCAGTCTTCAGAAGGGTTTGTATCATTGGTTTGGCCATAAACATGTAACGTTTAGATTTTTTGACTGAAACTGAATGGAAAGATTCATATTCCAGAATCGATGAACTTTATTATCAAGTTCTTCATTTCCAAAATACTTGACTTGAGAATTTCGACCATCAAATACTTAGAAAATCGATTTTTTAAGTGCAGTTATTTGTATGAAACATATGTACCTATACGTTTGTTGAATCAGAAGCATCCAGTAAGGATGCGCTAGGTACAGATATAATGCATTAAAAGAGATGGTCCAATTGATGCAAAATCCCATGGCATGGGTGACAGTGACAAATAACACTTAAAAAAGTCCGTTTAGGCAAAATGAGAAGTTCATTTATTTCATCTCCTAAATTGCTCATATTATTTCCGAGTAGCCCAAAAACAGAGCCATTTTTTATCAATATTAAATGTAACGTTTGTGTGAGATTTTACATATTCAGCCTCAATATTAATTTTATAAGCCTTGAGTGCATGGCAAACACTATCCCATATAACTATTGAGTAATACTCTTTAATTTGCACTTCAAACATGCACCTTGCACATTGAAACTTGCAAATACCTAGCTCTGGCTTTTTAAACTTGTTAAACTCTCATGCAATGCCTTTATTCAGTTAAGAAAAATAAGCCAACCTTGCAAACTTTGAAGGCAAAAAGGTCACTCGACTTAAGTGAAGTAGAGTAGACCTAGACAGTAGACTGACTGACTGACTGACTGACTAGGCAATCTTCTGAAGTGCAAACAGACAGAGGGTATTCATTCATTTGAGGGGATTGCGAAAAATTCCAGACTCCTTAGAGATCCCAAGGTAGAAACCAGTCCAGTTTTTGGGTTACTTTTCAAACCCAAAAAAAGCAACCACAAACAACTTTTGTAACCTGTGTTTAGCCCAAAACTGAACGTGTTTTTAAGGCCAATCATTCATCTATTTTCTTCATTAAACCACAACACAGCTCACTATATAGGTTACACAAAATAGAGCTGAATGACCACTAAGGTATCCACGTACATATTTGGCCCAGGATAGAACCAAGAACATCAAAAAGAACTGATCAGATCAAAGAAGAAAGCAGGATGAAAGAGAGGCCGACGGGTAGAAAAAGTTCACCAGATTCTGCCTTGTTGTTCCCTTTAATCCGAGCAATAAAAGAGACATAAAAAGCCACGAAATACAAAGAAAGTAAATAAGAGAAAGAAAGTACTACCACCGGCACCGGTCGTCGTCCATCCAACATCCATATTACCTTGCTTTTGCCTAACTGCAAAAAAGCTACAAAAATTCTAGTCAACTGATGTAAAAAACATTAAATCAAGTTCTTTGTCTTTATAGAACATTCAAAGGGCCATTCACGCTTCAGAATTCCTTCTCTTGACGTACTTCTGAGTGCCTGCCTTAAAACAGAAAAATGATTTCTTTCAGAATTCAATATGATACAAAAAATTCTGCTACGTTGTCTTTCAGTAAATAGTTTAGAAATGATACTACACTAAGATGACGAACACAACAACCGTTGAGAATCTCTTAACATGCTCCTTGTGCTCCATTTCTCAAAGTTTTAGAAATATTAAGCTAAGTGTTGAGCAAATATCTTGGTAGTTTATGAACAGCCTTACATCTTTCTCTTCATTCTTGACTGCGAATACGTATTTCACTCGTTTTCTCCGTTTTTTGCAGAACTCTCTTGGTTCAGTTGTGGTTATGGTCTTTCGTACTCACCTACTCACTACATGACATGGATAACTGAGATAAATTACATCGAATCTATATCGGGCTCAGCCTCTTGATGCTGCTTTTGCTACTTCATCTCAAAGAAAACATAAAAAACTTTGTACTGACCAAGTCCGCAGTTTGAAACAGTACGTAATTGGAACCGAATAGGAGCAAAAACAACGACAATAAAACATAATTTCTGGTTGGTAAACTTCTCTGGAAGTTGATGATCTTCCGTAGAGTAGAATAAATAATACGTCACGAGACATTAATTTCTCTAGCAAATACGGGTGGTAATTTAGCATTAGCTCGCAAGTCAACTACTTCTCTAACTTCACTGTCCAGAAGTTTACATCTAGAATCCCAAACCGCTACCAGCTGCACCCATTTTCCTTGATATATTTGCAATCACATAATTTCAAGTAAAATCATTTACCGTTGTATATTTATGATGATAAAGGCTCAATGGACAATTTTGCTGTTTAAGATTATCAAAGTAGTAGTATTATCTAGGCATGGTCGAATGACCCATTTCAACAGAAAGGTAAAACATTTAACTTGGATCGCTACACGATATTAAAGATCTATCCATCATAACCTTCTTAACCCTAGGCTATGAAAGGAGCTGAGACGTTGAGAGCAGAGATTTATCAAAAGAATGAAAGCAGCAGAAGTCAAACTTTCTCTTCAACTTTCCCTAAACCCCAAACCACCACTGCCACAACTACGACAACCACTATCAACTATTACAGATTACAGCTACTACTGCTTTCTACTAAGCTAACTACTGGAGTGAAACGTTGCAGTTCTTGATTTATTCGGACTACTCTTTCGCTCTTCTTTCCTTCGTTGTAGATTTTGATCTTACGACGCAGCTTGAAAAATCCTAGGATTAACGCCGTTTATATACAGACTTACAGAAAACTTAGACTGGGTGAAAATACTATACACCTAGTGTGTTCTTTAAACTTGAGTCCCTCATTTTTCGGGCAAATTTCTTTCACTGAAACCTCAAGAGATATTGAATTTAAAAAACGGTAGCTTATATGCGTGCCGAGATGACGATGAAGGCCCGTTTTCTCTATTTGCTGCTACTTATGACAATAAAAGCGTCAAAGGTTTTCTTCTTTACTCTAAAAAGAACTGACATGTTCTCTAGTTCTTTCATAAACAGACGAAACTACAGAAGTGTAGTAAGTACATGAAAGTACTCTCCGGGAGTGTTGTTGAATTCTGTGTGCAAAGGAAGTCAAACCTCGCTGACCTCCTTTCCTCGGATCACTGACTGACACCACCATACCATACCCCATACCACAAGTAAAAACTCAGCCAACACTGGCTCCCTTAGCAGTGCCTGTGTCAATGGAAAGGACTTTTTCTCAGAGATAGAATATTAATAAATCTCTCAATCTTCTGTCCTTTTGTTGGAAGTAGGAAGTGATAAATAATAACAGCAGCTGCTGGTGAAATTGATCTGGGGGTTAAGGGTCTTTCGCGTGTTCGTGAATCGTATAGGTCACTTACCAACATCTTGAGGTCGATGATTTTGAATGATTTCCGCTAACTCCATGTTCCCTGCAATGACAGCCATTTGGTAGGGCGTCTGATTAGCAAAGTTAAGAGCGTCCTTGTCAGCCCCCCTGAAAAGTAAAAGTCGGGCGCACGACTCTTGGTTGTTGACTGCACACACGTGCAACGGTGTATTTCCTGACGCATTTCGAGCATTCATATCAGCTCCATAGTACAGAAGATGCTCCAGATGCTGCACCAGTCCTGTTCGGCATGCCTATTGAATTAAAAATAGCATAATTAATTTATTACGTTTTGCTTAGGCTTTTCTAAAATTGCCCAACAAATAAATCAATTCGAAAAAATTGCATCTTCAGTCCGAAATTAAAAAGGAATACATGTTATTCAAATTAGACAAAGATTTTAGTATTCTTTAGAATGATAACAAGTAACTTCTGTTTTTATACAATGCCAATAGAACCCATTTCGTCAAACACAAAATTTCATAGAAAGGGCTTTACCCAAAAAACTTCCATGGCACTCTTTTTAATATTAATACAAATTTCGAAACCTAAAGCCCATAATCTGCTTAGAAAAAGTTATTTCAGATAAAGAACTCGGAAACGAGGTCTGTTGCAATAAAGCAATTCAATTTTATCAGCAAATCATACAGTCATTATCAGGATCAGTGATAAAAATTCAAGTATGAATAAAAAGCAGCTATATAAATACTAATATTTACCCCTCACTGTCATACCGAACACCTAAATCGCTTGGGATTTCCTTAATAAGCAACAACAAATAAAAGTACCTACGCTACGGTTAGTAGATTGAAAGTGAGTTATAGTAGCGTGTCTATGCTATGCTTGTTGAATGTAATGTGTGCCTCGCATGTAAAACACGGTTACAGCGTTACAGGTTACACAAAAAATAAATAATTAGTTTAACAAAACGATTCCCTGTGAAGGAACTTACTGCATTAGTGACAAATAGAGATGTCGAAAGATCAACTTAACACTAGGTGAGCCCATTAGGATTTGTCCTTTTCTGTCACTCATTTCTGGACTCACGCAGAGTCAAAATAACACCACTAACTACTGACCAAATCCCACCTAGCATTAGCACCATAAGCATCCAGACCAATAAATGAAAAACAAATGGTACATAAACAATTATAGAATATTAAGTCCACACATATTGCGATTTCGTATCAAACTTACTTAGTTACAGTTACAGATCAATTAACTGTTTTGATCAATGTATTTGAAGATATCCTAAGAGTATTTTTCCGAACACTTTAAAGTCGCGAAGGGTTCACCTATAAATCGTTAAACCAAACCCACCATAATCATCTAGTTAACAGTACAAAGCTGGATTTGGTAATAATTAATGAACTATTTTAGTGACTGGAATGGTCTGTAACAGGGAGAACGACAGCCTGTAAGACCATTGCTTACCCTAAGTACAAAATAAGACAAAAATAGCCATCAAACTTTGCTCAAAAGGTATAAAGTACTCATTGATTTACATCTCTACCTCCTTTAAAACTCATAAGCCGTAAAAAGTCCTTTTCCATAAAAGCAAATATGTTACGCATACTTTATAAAACATTATTTAAAAAAGTTCTAATAACTTATTTAATGCTGTCAACACTTTCCAGACCTGAAATTACTTACAAAGTGCGTTGTTGGTAAGTTTGCACCCCTGTGGCTTCTCTTTTTCACTAATGTAAAAGTTATTATTTGTGAACCACTTTTTACTTCAGCTCTCATTCTAATAGTACCTTGCCTTTTTTGTAAACTCTGTGTGCATCCAAAAGTACCTTTATCTTAAGATTAGCTAATGAATAATGATTTTGCTCAAATTTAGTATTAGTCATTCGTCACTCAAACGTTATGAACTATTTAGATCTTAATAATTAAAATTCCCTAAAAGCTTTGTTTGCGAGCCATAAGTTTCTGTTTTTTTAAACATACCTAGTTGAAATAGGCCCAAAATATCGCATAGCTTGTAACATTTCTGATACTTTCTGTCCTACATGAAAAAGTAAATTTCGTTTAAAAAATGATTATTTCCATTGGACACAAAAACATTACGTTTATATGCAAATTCCAAAAATATACTAGTTAACTGATCTATTTACAGTGAAAAACTGGATTTAACCACCACATCAGGTAAATAATTTTAGACTCCCAGAGCATCCGTTAGTAACCCACATGACTCTCCAATTTAAACTTTTGTTTCAGCAATCAAGAGTTAATTGCACCTTTTATCTAACGAAATATCGCCCATCATCATAATCAATCCTGATCTGATCTCATACTTCTCTTCTACCCAACCCAACATATAAGAAGTACCGAGTAACCAACCAACAACCTAAACAGTAATGAAAAAAACGTCTTCGTCAGTAGCTGAAAAATCTTCCTATTTGTTATTTTTTGCTACCCCTAAATTATTACCTCTCTCAAGGTAATTGCCAGTGAGTAACGAACGAATGAAGTGTTGATTTTGAAATTGAAGTTTTGTCTACTTCAATTTATTTTAAGTATTGTACGTTGATTTCTATGTATGTTATAAAGTTGTACGCAACCATATTATTATTTAATATGTAAAATATTCCGCTAAAATTATTTTGCTTGTTGTATGTCCATCTTGGTTTCATTTATGGCAAAAAAAAACTGTTTAAGTAGTAAAAAGAACTACAACCGTCAATTATGTTTACTAAAGCCTTTCTCCTACACAAGTTTCGAAACTTGTAAAGATGCAGATTTTATGCACTTAAAAGCTAAAGGGATTAACTTCCAACCAAAAAAATCTTTACACTTGCCTCACTCCTATTCTTTCTTAACAAGATGCATAGAATATTGTTCTAAAAACAAAAAAACCCTTATATCAACCAATTATATATAGTACATAATCCCTAAGTGTAATTATTAAATATATTACTATAGTTCTAAAGCTTTTACATATGTCTCGTCTTATTTGAATACACAACTGTTGTCGACTGAATTATCTAGGAATTTACTGGACTGTGCTTTGTGTTTTAGTTTTGACGGCAAATCAAACCATAGAACTTTTGAAATGCATTAAGCAGATGGACCATGAAAAAAATATCGACTTCTGGATTAAGTTAATTGAAAGACAGATGCAGGTGTTCGATGTTCGAGCGAATTTAACTAGTTGATTACCCATTGAAGGGCCGTCATGACAGTACATATTTTTAATATTCATACTTTACGAGGTTTACTTACTAATATTAAGATTTTTTTTTCTAAAGAGCCCAAAGGGCCACCTTGACCTCCAACACAGATTAAATAATATGTTTTCCCTTTCATTCAATCTTCGTAATAATCTCTGCCTCTGTGCCAATATTTTAATTGTCATTCGTAAAAACTGAACAACACTGAAGAGTAAATAATTGTCTTGTATGTGTTCATGTTTCATATATATACAATATTATTATCTTCTGGTTATTCAGTCCTTCTCTGCTGCTTTGTACTAAAAGCCTGAAGGGATGAAGACGAATACAATTTATATGACTATAGTACAACATCACACTAACAATGCAACTTTTTTCACAACTAATCTCAGATTGCAACCATATATGTCTCAAAAAATCAGGAAAAAAATTAG